>AYEL01076763.1:0-41619 GCA_000484575.1 Olivierus martensii
TTGAAAATTTAATCAATTAAACATGTTAACTACACAAATGCATTGTCCAAATTTCATTACTCTACAATAATTTTTTCTTGGTGTTGGGATTTTTTTTTCCGTCAGTGTATTTGTCTGTAATACAATCTACTTCATTGTAGACAATTCAGCCCTCAGACTATGGTAACTCAAACCTCATTAGACAGTAATATAGATTCCAATAATGCTAGAAGAGTAATACTCTTAAACCAACTGGGACAGTCCAACATTAGAGTCAATAAGAAGAGTTTAAGAGTAGATAAAGATATTATCCTGCCATATAGAAGATCTAAAGCCATGTACCATGCCCTGAGGAATGATAAAAATTGGCTCCAAATAGATGCTCAGGCAAGTGTTTATATAGTTCATATGTACAATAATGATTTGTGTAAAATATAAGAATATGTAGGAAGCATTATAAAATCTTTAAAGATTAGATTAGCAGAACATAGAAGATGAATAGAAAAAGGTGGCTTCAATACTGCCTTAGTAAGATTTTATGAATGTAATTTAAACAATGTCTTGGAGCAAAACAAAAATTATAAAAACTTAGAACTATGGAGGAGATTAGATATGCTGAATCTATAACAGTGTTTAAAATGGTAATGTATGTTCATGTCATTAATGAAGTGGTACCTGAATTGATCCCCACCTCTCTTGATATAGGCACTTAATAGCTTTGTTTAATGTTTTCATGTACAACCTTATGTTCTACATATCTTTATTTCTATGTTAAATATTTGAATTAACATTATTATTTTTAATAATAATTATTTTTATTTATATTTATTTATTGTTTTTTTCATATCCTATTACTATTTTGTAGTAATAACTTTCTTATTATGTAATGGCTAGTTGTTATGGATACTGTATGATATTACCAGAGTTACTACCTCTGATTACATTATGCTTTTAATTTAAATTGTACTTTTGAAACTTCTTATGGACGTATGAGTTAATCTATAAATATATGCTTGTATATATTGTGAAAGTCACATGATCAGACGAAAGAAATCGTGAGGGTCACGTGATTAGATGAAAACAGAGTAAATAAAAGCACTTATCGACATTACTAGTGAAAAACATCACATACAAGAGACGATGATTAAGAACAAGAATAATCATAGTATTAGCGTAGTTTTCATATTCCTAATAATATGCTATATACAACCATACTTTTATTTTACAGTATAACCTCATGGCCTCGGGAAACAAAGCTGAGACAGGGTCTTCGACGCCGGTAGATTATACTTTCATATCGGGAAAATATGGATGCCCTGTATGTTAAAACTTGGCTCGGCCGCCAAACCGCACTTGTGTGTAGGGACATATAATCTGTTCCGATTGCTTGCCTAAAATCAATGATAGATGTCCTTTATGCAGAGGACCTATCGAACTGACATGAATCTCGTTTTAGATCAATTTACTTCCTTAATCATTTATCCCTGTCTCTTTTCATTTGGTGGCTGTAACTTTTCCGACAAGTTATCAAGTACTTTAATCCATGAAAAGACCTGTCCTTATCGGCCATGCTATTGTCTTTATCATGGTCCCGAATGTAATTGGGAAGGAGATCCGGAAGACTTAATACCCCATTTACAGGGGAATCATGTGGAACTATTAATCCCCAAAACAAAAAAATTTGATTTAATAATAGCACACACGGATGTACCGCCACCTCAGTATTGGACATTCATGCTGTTTTGCCAGCAATCTTATTTTTTTATCACACCCGATATGACATAATAGTGCGGCTTATTGGTCTAGAAAAATATTGCGACAATTTTAAATATACCGTATCCTTCAAACTTCTATTAAATCACCTGTAGATAACGTTTTTGCCACTGGCCAATTTCAGTTAACCGGCTGAAATTTGTAAATATGGTGGAATATCTGTGCTTCGTTGTGTTACTTTAAATATCAGAATGAAGTTTTGAAATTAAATAAATTTGAAAAAAGATATAGTCTACGAAACTCTTGTTCATCTAGATTTAAAAATGGATTATTTCTATCTCTTATGGTCACTCCTAACATTTGTAACTGAATTAATATGATTTACTTATTCTAAACTTGTACTGTGTCTGTGGGTACTACATTGACAGAGGCCATCTTTTAAACTTCAAAAAAATTTACTCCTCCTGGAGGTCTAAACTAAATCTATTTTCACTGAGTCTAAAACTGGTTTTAAGAAACTAAGAAAGATAAGAATATCACTTTACTGGTTTAAACCATAAGCTTAGGTCAGAATACGGGTCTCGGAATTTTTTCCGATGCTCCACGCACAAACGTATGTGTATGGCACTAACAACGTGTTTCTTTCTTTTCAAGTGGATGAGACAGTCATACGTCGACGAAAAAATGAGCGTGGCAGGCATACCATTGGACACACCGTGGTTATTTTCGGTGCCTATTGTAGGGAGACAGAAAAGGGTATGCACTGGAAGGTAAATTTCTGATATTGCTGTTGGTTGCCTTTTCAAAAGTCTTCTTCGCCTGGACAATTTTAAATATCTTCAACAAAAAGTGATTCTTCTTATATTACTTCTGGTACAGATATAGAACCTTCTATTAATTTAGATATGCCTTCAACTTCTTATCAGTCAACAAGACCAACAACACCTGGCTGAAGTTTAATTTCTTTGACACCTAAAGTATTTGAATATAGAAAAAATACAATGAAAGGTAAATTGCAAAAACTAGGATTATATAAATTAATAAATGAGCCTTATTATGTGCCAATCCAATGCCAGCATTCGGAAACTATATTAAGATAGCCATTACCATATAATCCATTACTGCTTTCATATCTGAATTATTTATACTCATTCTCTTTCTTCCATGCCCAAGTCGACAAAAACTCTCTCAACGTTTTATGGAATCATATGCGGTAGTGTATAACACTAAGGCTACGTTCACACCAAGTGCGCTTCGCTTAGCCTCTGGCGTGTATCTTAACGCTAAGCGTGACAACGTCATTTACCAGCTTAACAGATTGTAAATGTATAAATATTCATTTTAATATGGATAGTTTGTTTAAGATTTTATTAACACTGTATATATGTTAAGAGAAAATTACATATTTGCTTATATTTTATAAATGTTTACAAATCAATCTAATTGAATTTGTTTAAAATATTAGGTAAAGAAAAGTGTTTAATAAAAAACATTTTTTTATAATATTTGTTCAAAAATAATAATAATAATAATAATTCTTTATTTTAGTGAACTATGTTTAATAGAGATTTATGCAGTTTTTGATTTTAGATTAAAAAATTAAATAACATAAGAATTAAATTTAGAATAAAACATTTTCTTTTATGTACTCTTTATTATATTCACTGTTTCCGCCCACATATTTCTTTATACTTTCAATTAGAAGTAATTCTTGTTTGTTATGTAAGAAATTTTCCTTCTTTTAACTATCAGATGTTTTTCATCTGATGTGCAGTTTACTTCCTTATAAAAACAATTACTGCAAACAAGATTTGTTCTAAGCTAGTTGAGGATTTTCTATTTTTATTATTACATTCATTTCATTGTTATAAATAAGCAGAAATATTAAATTATCTAAAAGTTAGCTTAATTATATATTAAATAATTTTTTCATTCTCCAAATAAATAAATATTTAAATATGATATTTAATAATTACATTAAGAAAATAAAATTCAACAAAATGTTTTTAGCTTTTCTACTAAAAATTTTAGTAGACAGATATATAAAGTTATAAAAAAAAAAGTCTTCTTGTGAGTTTAGATGAGTAATTTCATTTTGAAAAAATGTTTAGTTACATTATATTGACAATTAAATTATTATTTTTGTTATAATTGAAAAATAATATTGTGTATTATCATCATGTATCACCATTCATCTTTTAGAATGACCATCTAAACTCAGTAAATTCAGTATAAGATAGCCCAATACTATATTGAAAAATATTTTAGTAGTAATAAAGGAAAGTGATAGAGACCAGTTGCAGGTGGCCGAAAATGTTCCTTTTAGTAGCAGTAAACTATTTTTTGCCCTAGAGCTGGAATGTTTCATACAGAGTTTCTAAAAAGCTTAAGTCTATTCTTCTTTTACTAAATTTACTCACAAAAAAAAAGTCTTTTTCTTAGAATTATTTGTGAGTAAATTTTTATTAGCTTATTGAATCATATTTTAGTCTCAAAATTCCTGCATAAAGATATATTTATTTTTTTACAGTATAAAATATATCATGATTAAAATGCATTTTTGTTTAATAATACTTTATATCATAAGACCATAGTATTAAATTTCAAAATTTTGTTTGCAAAATGTAATAATAATTGATAAAAATATAACTATCAAATTCTCTTATGATTAATTAATTAAATATGAAAATAAATTTCAGATTAAACTTTATCAATTTATAAATAATTTAAACTTATTAATATCATATTGTTATATAGAAACAATGAAAATTACTTTTAAGTACTATACAATGTTAACTTAAAATAGTGATTTTCTATTTTTGCACTAGTCAATTGATGATTTATATTTAAAATGTTATTTTTAGATTTATAGAACTATAGAAATAATTTTTACAAAGTGAAAATATTTTCTGGGAGCAATTATATACAGTGTTTATTATTTTAATCTTAAAAGAATGTGAGGCTATAAAAATTAAAATTATTAAAAATGAATTAGTTTAGCTAATTAGATTAAATAATCCATGATTTTCATAACTGGAAATTGGAAAAAAACTGTTTCAAATTATGAAATTCCTCTATAAAAATGTTTCGAAATTAATATTTTATATTGTATTCCTAGCAGTAAAGTTTAATTGAAAATATAATTTGTTTATAACGTAATTTTTGTATGCATGTTTATTTTAAACTGAGAAAAATAAAAAAAAAAATATATGTTTATTTAAAAAAATTCTCCCAACAAAGAAGTAATTAATTTATAATTATTATAATTAATATTTTTATACTGCATATCCCATAATATCATTTATAAATTATTTTATCATCATTTGTTGTCATTGCTATTTTTGAAATTTAAATAATTTTTAATTACTGGATTACATCTACAAAGTAGTTTTCTTGGAGAGAGTTATTTTTATAGCTAATTTAGAATTTTTAATTCAGTTTACTTATAAGTAAATGATTCGTTATGTTTAAAGATATTTTCATGTAATGATGTAAGTTAATGTCCTTCATAAAATCAGAAAAAACTAACATTATGCTGTATATATCTTAATTTATCTGAAGAAAACTGAATTACTGGACTGTTCAGCATATATGACTTTCCCAATGTATTATATCTTCCAGGAACATCATTTTCTTACCTTCTCAGAATTTTTCAAAGACTTGATATTATGAAGATATAAACTAACAGTAACCTGGCACAGTTCCAGATATTAAAAAACATTTTAAGATTAAAGGATGTACATAAATAAATATTTGAAACGATTTTTATAAGGAAATAAAAAAATAACACAATAATTTCCCGAATTTCAAAATAAAGCTTTTTTTTTTTGTTTTATAGATTTTGTCATAAATCATTACAAATGGTTATTAAATTTTCATGAAGTTTTCCTTTTTATCCAGATTAAAAAATAGATTTACATCAATATTATTAGAGTTTTATCATCAAAAATTTCTATTAAAATTGTTCCATTTCTTCCTTAATTTTATTATTTTTATAACATGATTATCATCAATAAAAATTCTTATCATTTTTATGGATTTTTTTTATCATCATCATCATCTGTAGTAATTGCTTGAAACTATCATTTAAAGAATCTTCTAATAATTTTTTTTACAAAGTAGTACGGATTTTTAAAAGGTTTTAATTATTAATAGAGTTGTTTAATTAATCGATATGACCATAAACAGCTTTTTATGCTACTCTATTAACATTAAACAAGATTCATTGGATTAAAAAAAGTTTTCATTGTTTATATCACAACACTTTCACCTTTTTTTTATTTCTTTTATTATATGCCAAACAAAATGCCACATTAAAGAACTTAAAGTGTGTTTAAACAACTTGTTCCTCCGTTTAAGATGAAACTCAGTCTATCATCAGTGCAATGACAGAATTATGGAATCGATATACGGAGTTTTTTTTTTTATGGTGCAAAAAAAAGTCTGATCGATATTAGTAACTTATTTTTTAAATGTTTACTTAGAATTTAACTCGTTTAAACTTGATTAAGTTTGTTATGCAGTTAAAAACACGCATAATTTTCTTGAAATATCAATTTTAACTGTTTGATAAATAGGCTTACTACTAAAGGAAACGTTCGATTTTCATCACTTAAAACAGCCTTCGTATAAAAACACGCATTCAGCGTATAAAATGTTCACAGAGGACCCCATGCAGAAAATTAGTTTTACCTAAATTTTAAGGGTATATAATTTCCTTTCTCTTATAACATAATTACAGTTTACGCGAAAAACTTTACGAGTAATTTCGTCTCCGTAAATATTATCATTATAGATGTAACTCCTAAAAGTAGATGAAACGATAAAAGTAAATAAATATTCTTCCGTTAGTTGACAGTAAAAATTGTAATTTTGTTTTTAATTTTGCCTTTTACGCTTATATTTTTGACATATCTTTCGCATTTTTTACTAATGAAAGCAGCTGTTCCCTCCACGTATTGATTTACGTACGGGGAATTCCCTATATCGATTTTTCAAAATGCGTATTCGGTTTTCGTCCGAAATTACACAGTTTTGACGTTTTTTTCCCTTCCCCCGATAGATTTATTTAGCCGCACGTTAAAAAAAAAAAAAAAAAAAAATTGTATGCCCGATAGATTTATTTAGCCGCACGTTAAAAAAAAAAAAAAAAAAAATTATTTTTTGCCCCTTTAGCGTGACATTCATGCAACTGCTTAAACTTTTCGAGGTTATTGACTGCGATTGTAATAGTAGATCGTACTCTGTGTCGTTCATAATCGCCATCCAGTATCTCTGCGTCTGTCTTCTCTAAGTAACTACCACCAAACCTATTATTGATCTATGTCTAATACAGCCATGTGGTGGGAAGTTCCTTTTTTGCGTCACAAAAGCATTCCTTCTCGCCTGACATTCATTTCCATTTCTCTATTGTTCTTTTCTGTGCCAACTTTCCGTTGCAGTCTGTCACCGATTATTTATTTATATACGAGTTAGTGAATGCAGACTTTCTATAACAGTTTCAATCTGTCAATACTTGAACTAAAATCAAATCTTTATTTTTAACTTAAAGTTATTAACACGTAAAATTGCTTAAAAATGTTTAGGTGAAAATATGAAAAATGCATAAGTTTATTATATACTAATAAACAGTGATTATCAAAGAGGGGCAAGAGGAGTGACTCATGATTTTAGAGGCCTCAATATGTTAGAAAAAATATATTTGTATATTTTTATGCTGTTCGAGCTTTGGTGTTTGTCAAAATTTGAAGTTCTCTACCAATGGTTTTCGCTTTTCTTGTACATTTATCACTATATATTTGTCAATTTTTTTGAAGGGCCTCAAAAATATTAGTTGCCCTGAGCCTCACATTTTCTCTGAAAGTCTCTGATGATAAGTTTAATTTGCATATATCTCCACTGAAATTAAATTTTTTAAAATTTAAATAAGATAAAAAAACTCTAAGGCTTTTTATCATTTTTTAGAATACAGTAACATGATAACCACATCAAAATCTGTTAATAAATAGTTAGAACCAAATAAAGCTTTTATGTAGCATCGAAAATTGTCTTCTGGTAAAAATTTTATCAAAATTCTTGGATTTATTGTGTTCGAAATTATCCATTCAACATAAACCGATTGTATTTGTGGCATTGACTGATTACTTTCGATAACTCAATTTTAAATAATTTATTTTTATCTTAATTTACTCTACATTGAAAATGATTGCATCTTAGCTGAATTATAAAGTGAAAAACAATTGAAAAGTTTGTCTTTAATTCAATGTTGCATGAAATAACATTAGTCAGTGAAGCTTTAAATCTGAGGTCTTTCACACTTGACTCAAAGTGGCAAAATTGGATATACATTATGCATATTTCAAAGATAGGAAAAAAAAATCAGTTATTAAGATTGAACTGAATTATTCAGTTATTTGTAATTATTCACAGTGGATGAATTTGTTCCAATTATTATGTCACTAAACATAATATGGATGTACAATTATTATTATTTATGTCAGAAGTAATATACTGTGGATTATAATTAAGGTATTGTAAAAGTAATTTCTTCACATTAATTTGACTTTATGGTATATCTTGTTTTATATGTTAGTTGGTTGATTACACCAAATAATAAATTTATTACTTTTTCAAAAATCATTATTATGAGTTAAATATCCTGTTTTGTTTTTTTATTACATTTTAAATTAGAAATTTAATGCTTTTTATGCATCAAAACTTATTTTTTTATAAGATGATTAACTACTTTCTAATGTTATTTAGTGATTGTCTTTATTGAGAAAGAGTAATATTTTATATTATTTTTTAAATGATTGAAGTTATAAATTATTTAATGATTTGAATTCATTGTAATTAATATATAGAGTGAAAATTTTGCAATCAAAGAACTATATAATTAACAATGTTAATTTAAAATTGTTCTACAGTAAATATTTTTATGTAAGGTAATTGATCCTCCTTTAAAATTAGAAATTAATGAGTACAACAATTATTTCTTCAATATTTTGGCAAATAATCTAAATGCAAAATACAGATTTTAAACTTTCCTAAACAGTATAGTAATATAATGGTTCTCAACCTTTTTTCAACCCTGAACCAACCTTAAAATTTTTTATTTTTTTACCATAAAAACTATTACATATCAGTATAGTAATATAATGTTCTCAACCTTTTTTCAACCCTGAACCAACCTTAAAATTTTTTATTTTTTTACCATAAATCTTAAAACTAAAATAACTAAAAGTATGGATAATATTAGAAGGGCAAATTTTAGGCATTTTAGCATAAAATTTATCAGTGTGACTGCCTGCAACAAATCTATAGATAACAGATTTAGAAATGCTATTATGATACATATCTTTGCATCTCTACTTCTGTAAAACAGTAAATTCCAAAAGTAACTCAAGACTGCAGAAATTACTTTATCTGACAAACATTTTCAACCCTCCTTTGTGGCCATCATCAGGTCAGATAAAGTTATTTTGTGCAGTCTTGAGCTAGTTTTTGAATTTATTATTATATTGTAATACTTATTGAATGCATAAAATCCTTACTTTTGACAGTCTTCTTCCTATAAACATAGGCAAGATAAATAGTAAAGTATTTATTGAATGTATTCTGATTTAAATAATTATTTATAGTAATTAATTTAACATAAATTAGTGCAAATTATATCTAATAATTTTATTGTTGTTTATAACTTTTTTACTTTCTTATAAGAAAATATAAGAATATATATTTCTGTATAAATTGTAAAATATTATAAATTAAAAAAAAAACTAACTGTTACATATTTTAAGCATAAAAGTTTATATATTATTTTTCTTCATTTAGATTACAAATAATTATGTTACAGTTCAGACTAATTTTTTTAATAAAAATCTTTTTTTGATAAACAATTGCTTAGTATATTTATATCTTTAAAGCTTCATTAAATCTGAGAGTTACTTGCATTAGTCATTCCCATAAAAATTTTAATTTATTATTAATTAGCATCAATAAAATTAATTTATATTATAATTTTTTATAAATCATTCTTGCAAAATATTATAATGATGATTTAGCAGAGATGATTTGGTTAATTATATCCTTATACTATGTTTAAAATAGCAAGTTTTGCTGTTAATGAATTTTTCATAAGTAAAAATGCTAATTAATCTGATTACATGACAAAAGATAAAATTTTAATATTTTATATTTGTAATTAATGAAATTTAATATACTAGAAATTACCCGCTCATATAAATGAGCGGAAATATACTGTTGTGATTTAATTGTAAAAAGTACATATACGAAATAAATGATCTAAAATAAACAATTTTTGAAATCATTATTAAGATTACTCGAAAAACTGATTGCCATTCTCACTCATCCAGAAAGAAAATACGGCTTTCGAATATTTCAGATTTTTCTATGTGGTTCGTAGTGACATGAAGTTTAGCTACCCCTGATTTATGACATCATTCCGACGTATTATGTGTATACTGTGTCAATGTATTATGCATGGTGTCATGATGACACCATGCATAATACACTGACACAACTATAGTTATGTCACCGTATTATGGCGGTGACATCACTATAGCAGAAATGTAAACTCATTGTAATATCTATGCTAATCAAATTAACATTAAAATTGGACATCAAAAATCACTGGATTCCAAATGATAAATAATTGAAAAATAAATGATTCATTCAAAGAATAGGCGATTTTAGTTCTTGCAGGAACTGCTTGTTAAAATTCTAGAAAAAGTGTAATGATATAATAAAAATACGAATTAATATAGAAAAATATAATTTCAGCATGTTTATTCCTATCATGCGGCGAGTAATAGAAAACTTGCAATCCGTTAAAATGTGTATACTGTATTTTCTATTTTGAAAATCAAGATAGATAATTTATATTTAATAAACCGAGTATGATGAATTTTCAACAAATGATAGGCAATGTTATAATTATTTTGTTAGTCTTCCGAAAGAAAGAAATATCATGATGTATGTCCATTTGTTCATATGTGTTCCTTCTAATAAGTTTTGAACTGATTGATATATTTTCATGAAATTTGATAGTGATGTTCTGCCATTAAAGATAACCACAAAGCTGCATCATTTAACAGTTTACAGCTCCAACAATTTAAAATATTGAAACTGTAAACGGATAAACATTTGATATACTTTCATAATATACTAGAAATTACCCGCTCATATAAATGAGCGGAAATATACTGTTGTGATCTAATAAAACCACGTTTGACTAAAAATATATACTAGAAATTACCCGCTCATATAAATGAGCGGAAATATACTGTTGTGATCTAATCTTATAATACTTTATACAGTATAACAGCATATTGTGTAATAATAGCTTATCTTGCAAATTCACCCTTCAATGGGCCACAGGCCCGTCGGACCCATTGGGTTTCATCTCCCCGGTGGGCCCACAGCCCGTAAGGATATTCATTCCACGGGGGGCCCGTGGAGTGGGGCTGCACCACCAGGGATGAAGAGGGCCCCGTCGGGTGGGGGCCCACCCCCAACAGGCCCTGGACCTTGGGGCTCGGAGCACGTAAGGATATGAAACCTAACGGGGGTCCCATGGAGTGGGCTGCACCACCAGGGATCAAGAGGCCCCCGTCGGGTGCGGGGCCCCCACCCTTAAATGGGCTCCAGGCCCGTCGGTCCCATTGGGTTTCATCTCCCCAGTGGGCCTACAGCACGTAAGGATATGTATATGTATATTGAATGGAACATCTAGATTACGAAACCATTTGTAAAATAATATTTTCTTGTATCGATTTGGAAAAATTTGTTCAATATTTAATTTAAGGTCTTTTAATAGATTGAGAAAATTGCTTAAACAGATGTTTTTGTAATTGATTTTCTTTTATTTAATAGAATTATTTTATTAAAATAAAACATTTTGTAATGTTAAAAGTTTAAATTTAAAAAAAGAAAAGTGTTTTTAGTAGTTTATGTTGCAATAAAAATGATAAAATTTTAGAAACGTTAATAGAGACAATATTTTTAGAGTAACTTTATATAAAATTAAAATTTGAGAAATGACAGAAGTAATGAGATATTTCTAGATTTGTCAAAAGAAAGTCATTTTTACATATGTAATCTACAATAGCCAATTTTCTAAAACCAGAATATAAAAATACTTTAGGTGATCAGAAGCCAAATTTTATCAAGAGGCACAGCAGTGATTCTAAGTACAGTAGTCGCTGACTGACTATTATTACCAGAATCACTATAGCCAAAATTCAACTCTGTAATTTTGTCCTAACAGTTTTAAGTTAAATGTTATTAGGGTCCGTCCATAAACTACGTCACGCTGTTAGGGGAGGGAGGGTGTAGGAGATTTGTCCCGATTGCATTTGAGAAAAGTATTCAATAGGACAGAGATTTCCAAACTTTTAGTTTCAAATCCAATTAATAATAGAACTAGAACAATTTAAAAATTGTGTTATTAATCCCGATTGCATTTGAGAAAAGTATTCAATAGGACACAGATTTCCAAACTTTTAGTTTCAAATCCAATTAATAATAGAACTAGAACAATTTAAAAATTTTAAAAATAGACAAAAATCATTTTTCTTCTTCTCTTCTTCCTCTGCAGACACCTCTACAGCTCACATCATTTCATTGATATCAATGAAATTTGGAATATAAATATTTTTAGGTTAAAATTTCAGCACAATCAGTTCAAAATAAAGAGGGAAAAGGGGGTTTTTTTCAATAAATATTTCTACAAATCCATTGTTTAACTGGTTTTGACCAAATTTGGAATATAGACATATATCATAGCTCAATTAATATCATTTGAAAATTTTGGCTCAAATAGACATATCAAAGCTCAATTAATATCATTTGAAAATTTTGGCTCAATTGGGCTAAAATTAAAAGTTGTAGAAGAGGATGATTCTCTTTTCTAGAAACATCTCGATAGGTCACATTGTCCAATCATTTTCAAACAAATTCAGAATTTAAATGTTACTTGTGTTATTTAAAGACTTTCTGGAAAATGCAATCCAATTGGGCCAAGATGAAGGGAGTAAGAGGTCCTTTCATCCTGAACTCTTCTACATGTTGTATCATTAACTGATTTCAACTAAATTTGATATATGTATGTATTATAATTTAAAAAATAAATGATATCATATCAAAAATATCTAATTTGTAAAAAAATAAGCCAAGCACAGTACCAAAAAATTAGAGTATTTGTTACAATTTAGATGCTGCTACTTATCTGACAGTTTAATAATGTCAACCAAAGTAGTCACATCTAAATTATAACAAATATTATAATTTTTTAGTACTGTACTTGGCTTATTTTTTTACATATTAGATGCTTTGATGGGTAAAATATTATTGTGACTGCTTTTATTTATCAATATTAAATTAATATATTAGCAGAAGCACAAATACTGAATAGTAGTTATCATGTACTTATGCTGCTATTTTTTTAATCATTATTAATAATCAGGTTTCACTAAACATGAAAATCTGATCGTCCATACACCATTATTGATCCGTCTCTTTCAACCTCTGGCCATGGGCTTGTCCATGATTGCCCATTAAAATAAGTAAAAATTAATAGGTAAACATATACATTATGGTGAATGAACAATATTATTTTCCTGTGTAATTTTTGGTGGTTTATTTTAAATTATAAAAAAAAAAACTAGTACATAAGTATCCTCACAAAGTTTCATGGCCCCTTGAAATGTTTGCTAAATGCTATTTCAGAACAAATCAAAACTTTAATTTTTCTTTAAATACAGTAGAAGAAGTAAAATTTCTAATCAGAAATGACAGAAAAAAATCGAATGTTTTATTAAATATCTCTATAGAAAGAAAATAGGTTTACAATAATATGAGTGACAAGAAAATTTTTCATTTGCTTAAAATGAATAACAGAATGGGGCATTATTCAGATACGGTATACATTTGATAAAAGCAATAATAAATTTAAGCAAATTTAGTAGAAACTTACTGAAACAAACTTAAGTTTCTATACAATAATGCAAAATAATGCTTATCCTGCAAGTAGAATGACTGTAATAAAGTGTATGAGCACCTGGCAATGCTTGGTCATTGTTAAAAGATTAGGAAAAGTTTGCCAAAAGAAATTTTTATAAAATTTAAGTTATATATTAAATTTCAGATCAATTGTATACAGTTTGTATACTCTAGGGAAGGCTACAGTAAATTTCATTTTTCTTGGTTTTGATTGTTTAAGATGATACAGTATTTGTATTTAGGACTTGGAAAATCAACTCATCATCAAGCAAAAGGGATTATTTTCGGTGTCCATCAATATTTTAAATTAATATTAAATGAAATAAACATTTAAGTAAAAGTAAATCAATCGGTTATCAGATTTTATGTAATAAATAATTATTTTTACTAATTAAAATATAAACATTTAAATATATAGGGTGACAGCTTACTGCGTAAAAATATCACGTCGATGGAAAAGCTATATTATTAATAATAAAGTGAAGATTAAAGAAGATTAAATCAGAAGTCCATTAGTTTCTATGATTATGGAAAAAATTATTATATTGTATTTCTTAACAAATGAGATTAAAATTTTCTTATAAACGGTTTCTGTGATGACCATACGATTATCCCCGTTTAGATAAACTAAACCTACTTATTCTACTGTGTGTACTAATTGACTGGTCGTTCTATTTTATTCGGACTTTGTTAATTGCTAGTAATTTAGTAAACATCGTTAAAATAGGGCGAACTAAGCGATATTTCTGCCTTCGTTGTTGTTGGTTTAAAGACTATGGCATCATAAATTCTTCTAAGGGAAAATTCTTAATATACAGATTATAATTCTATTAAAAAAAAAAAAAAATTGCGGTCTGAAAGAAATATTGACAGAAGGCCTAGAAGCAATTGCTGCCCCCTAATAAACTTTATTTTATTTTTTAATGTTTAGTATGAATTAATGAAATATCATTCGGTTTGGCATTTAAGTTTTATTGAAAATAAAATATATTCTATTATTTTTTTTATACATATGCTTATACTGTGATCAAAGAGAAAAGATATTTAATTTTTCGTCAGTTAAATTTGCTCTTAAATAAATTCTATGTCAAAAATATCCGTTCGACTGAACAATTTGTGGAAACGAACGTATGGGGAGTAATTACTTTACCATCTGTAACGATGTAAGGACAGGTTTATTTTGTTTATTTCCGGTGTTATATTTTGTAGAATAGAAAACTTTGGTATAACAGGAGGGTAGTTGTTCCTATAAAATATCGTATAGAGTGAAACGATATTCTATGAATACCGTATTGTGTAAGAGTTACGCAATTTCCTAATCGTGTTAGAGCGAAACCGTGTTGTAGAAGTATCATGTTATACGAGGTTGCTTGCATAGTCTTTCTCAGACTAATTCGGATCTGTTTGTTTTCCCATTCATATACAAATTCTAATAAACAAATAATTCAGACTTAGATAACTTCTGGCAAAAATGCCGCATTAAACCCGTCCTTGTCAGCCATGTTAATACGTCATAAAACGTGTAATAGAGAATAGAAAACTCTAAACTTTGATATTGATACTTTTAATATATACACGTGTTTATTAAATCATTCCAGATTTAACATCCCAAGGTTATGCGTTTGGCAAGTTTAGGTTCCCATTACAAAATGACGGACTCGTAATGGAGTCAGTAGTAAAGCAAAAAATGGATCGATAGGCATGGTGCTGGTACGGATCTGTTCTGAAAAAATTGGAGGCACACCTTGGACATCAGCTGACTGTTTCTGTTTAAAATATCATATTAAAACGAATATAACAGGATTTAAAAAATAGTAAAAATTTAGGATCGCCTTCCGTTCAATCTTTAAAGTAATGCTCCATTGTAAAGACAGAACTTTTGCCGAAATTCTCTTATTTTATAATGCTATATTCTGTTAACACATTAAACATTAGAAATATATTCTGATAGATCGTTTTCAGTTTTCTGTGTATTGTATTTTTCTGATCATAATATTCAGTTGTTTAAATTTCAAAATAATGTACATATCACGCTCTATTTTATTTATTTTTGTATAATGTGCAGTGTTCTTATTTTTTTAATAGTAGATAACGTGCAGCATTATCTACTATAAAATACGGTACATTAGTGGTCCATGGAAACTGTAGTGACACTGTTTATTTTATCGGACGTTAGCATAGCGATTCCCGATTTATCTAATTTTCTGATGAAATGAAAAATAATTATCCTATATTTGCTAACGGATCAGAATTGCAAAGTTCTGATCAGTTAGCAAATATAGGATAACGATTTTTCATTTTATTTGAAATACCAAAGTTGCGTTTAGACGACCATTTTGTATTTGCTTGGCTTTCTATCTTCAGTAGCGATTAAATTTTCCTTGTGTGTTTTAGAGTGCAGTTTTAGTAAAAGAACCCTCATTATGAAATATCATCGATCAGTAGATTATAATATGTTTAAATGATCGATCATAATCAATCCATAGATTATAATATATGCTAAAAAATGCGAGTCGACGGTTTCGTTATGTTAAAAAATTCCCTAAAAAACATTTGTAGGTTGCTAGAGCAAATATTTGGTTAGATATTAAAGATTTATCCCAGACATATGATAAAAAGTGCAAATGGATGATTATACTGTATAAAAGACTTGTAGGAAAAAAAATTATACAATATGTATCTCAGAAATGGCACTCCATTGATACCTAGTTATTTTGAAATGTTTTATGACTAATAATTTATATTATACCATTTTATTTATTTATTTATTTCCATCTCTAAGCATGCACATAGTACAATAAGAGCCAACCCCCATACAAAATAAACAACTACTACATATAAAGCAAAAGTAAAAATTAACTCAGCATGTAAAAATTGTTATAATTAACAACAGTTTTAGAAAAGAAAGAGTTTTTATATTTATAAATACGAAATTTGGTTATATGTAAAAAGATAGAGTTCCTGATAGATATTGTTACTAGAGATATAGCCAGAAATGTATTTTTGTAAGGAGAATCATTTTATTAAAATTATTTTCCATTGTTAATCTATTATACTACATATCCCTTTCTTGTTTTAATTTATTCATAATGTCATCTATCTGTAAGAACAACTTCATGTTCACATAATTAAATATTAATTTAATATAGGTCAAATAGATAATTTTTAATTAATCTCAAGTATTGCCTTCTCCTCTAGTCTCTTTGCTGAAAGGATAATTATCATTAAACCTCTCTGTTAAGTTAGGCTAACTTTTAATAATATATAAATACTGTATGTTATTAGATATGGTTGATTGAATAAAATATATAACCGAAAATTGTAATGGCCATTATTTAAGCCATTTCCGAAAGGAGATCTGCTATTGTACTTGAATTGTAAGGATCATCAAACATAAAAAAGTTAAATACATTATTAAATAGATAGATAAAAGAATGTTACAGACAATGTAAAATTATATTTATTGTAAAGCTATCATTGCCAATTTGAAAACATTCTTGTTAGTGATTTATCAAAAGTGTTTATCTTTTATTATTTAGATGAATGAGAAATATTATTTTTATCATTAAATATATCTTCTATTTTTACTAACTAATCAATGAAGCTTTATCTAATTATATTCGTTAATGATAATCAATAATTTAATGTAAATGCATATTTTAACATATTCTAAACAAAAATATTTAATAATGAAGTTTTTCAAGTCATTACTGTAACTAATGTATTTCAGAATATTCAATCAGTTTTTAAATATTGTCAATTGCATATTTTTTTGGAAATTTTTATTATATGCTAAATGTGACAATGGCTAATTAATTAATATGAACATTTTTGCCAATAAACAATGCTTGGTTAATTAAAACTAAAAATATATTTAATTATATGTGATCATGATTTAAAATATTTTTTCTTATGATAAAATCATTATTCCCCCTTAAAATAATTCATTTATTTATGGGAATCTGCAGAGATTAAGCACTTAACATTCAAAAATATTAGAGATTACTTGCTTAATACGAAAGTATATTAAAAACAACTCATTAGCAAGTATAGATTTTTATTTAGCAAAACGTTTTCGGACTGTACTAGTCCCTCATCAGTGCTGCTAAACAAATATTTGTAACGGTGATGTTCTTTTATTAGTTGATGTTTAGCAGCACTGATGAGGGACTAGTACAGTCCGAAAACATTTTGCTAAATAAAAATCTATACTTGCTAATGAGTTGTTTTTAATATACTTTCGTATTAAGCAAGTAATCTCTAATATTTTTGAATGTTAAGTGCTTAATCTCTGCAGATTCCCAGAGATTAAGCACTTATTAGCAGTTAAGAATAAATTTATTTACAAAGTAACAAACGTTTTCAGTTGTTCATCTTCAGGTTACAATATTGAAACAAGATAGTAAACAGCTGAAAACATTTGTTACTTGTAAATAAATTTACTCTTAACTGTTAATAAGTGCTTAATCTCTGCAGATTCACATAATTAAAAAAGCATAAGCAGTAATAGGTTTGATATGCCTAATTTATTTATGTAAAAAAATCACTTTAAACTGTATAATTGGGTATTCTTAAAACAGTATAATTAATAAATTATACTGTTGAATGTTAAATTTTTATTTTATTCAGAATGATCAAAAATTTTTCCATCTTCGAAATTGAAATAATAAATATTTTATAAAAACATTTTATAATTTTATAGAGAAAATTTTGCAAATAGATAATTCTAAAATTGAATGATTAAATATTTAAAAAAAAAATCAAAAAATGCATTTTGTAAAATCACATTCAAAAATAGTATTAGCAGATCATTATCATTATTGCAAAATGTTTTTACTCATTCAGTTATCAGCTGCACGCATGTACATAAAATAACTAATATGTGATGTTTAAATACAATGTTAAAAATGCATTCTATCTATTAACAATCTATTCTAACTGTTAAAATTAAAATTTAATCTAGATCATTTATCATCCATTCAATACAGTAGGTACACACATAAATCTAAAAATCTAATCTATATTTCATTAAGCACTAAATACTATTAAAATATGTAAAGTCAATAATATGAAAGCTTAAGCTAAATATATCATTACATTTCAGTTTCCTTTATAACAAACTTTTTCGTCACAGTTCATGTAGCTTTCTGAATTATTTATGAACTTCCTCTACTGATATATTGTTTTGGTAATAGGAGATGATAAATATTCATAGTGATGATTTATCAAATTATAAAATATATTTCTTTTCCTGATTTTTTTTTATATTTTATTATAATCTAAATATTGTATTTGTATTTAAATTTATTGAACAACAAATAGCTTCATTATATAAATTAAATTTCTTATAGCATCTTTTTTCTTTTAAAACCAATTTGATGTAAGAGTTAAAAACTATTATTAGATTTTCAGTATAGAATGACCTGATTAAAAATGAATTTAACAGATATAAATTATATATTCTGCATTTTTAAAATATCTATTACTAATTTTTATATATTACTACCAAAGACACTGAAATAACTTTTATTAATTCTTAAACATGATTTAAAAGTATATATGAAAGTTATTTTACTGTTATTTATGTAATATGAAATGGTAGTAAATTACAGTATAAAAATTTAATTTATGCAGAAGATATTTGAATCAAAACTCAATCAAGATTGTCATACGAGAAAAAATTTGGATTTGATTTTTGAAATATTTTTTTTTATATGTATACACATATATGTATAAAATAAAATGCCGGTAGTATATCCAGAGGAATATAGTCTGCCCCAGGCACCAAGCTGAATGGGGGGCCAAGAGCATGGAATATCATTACTATTCACCAGATATTTGTACAAAAATTTTTATATAATTTTCAGTTCTTAAAAATTATTTAAGAAAAATATATGCTGAAACTTAAAGCAGATGTGTGTGTGTTTTTTTTGGAGGAGGAGGAGGAGGAGGTCCAAAAAAATGCTGCCTCAGGTATCAAAGATTCTGGGTATGCTGCTGTAAAATGCACAATATAACAAATTAACAATAATACATTACAATATGGACTGTTTATTTTGAAAGTAGTGTAAGTCCAATTTTTTTAAAAACCTGAAATATTACATTAATTTAGTGTAAACTTTTTATTTATGTAATATCTCATTGTTTTAAAAAAGTGGACTTACACCACTTTCAAAATAAATGGTCCATATATTGATTACAAAATAAAAATATGAATTATTATTACCAATAATTATTAAGAAAATTATTTCCAGATAAAATTTTAAGTAAAAAAATACAGTATTATATTAATTTTCTGAACTATGTTGGAACTAAAAAATATTTTATGAGATAATTTTTAAATGTATTCATTGAATCTATTTTTTTTTAATCGATATTTCATTTGATTAGACAAATTTATTTTTAATGTTTTCAGTTCTATTAAAATATCATAATTGGATACATTTTATTTAAATAAAAAACATTAACAAAAGATTAAAGAGTTAGAGTTTCAATTTAAATAATATTTAACTTTTTATTAGTTAATTCTAAGAACAAAATGAAACTATATTTAAGTGTATTCATTAATTTTATTATTTGAAATGAAATACTATTGTATCTACGGCAATAGTTTACAGACAGGGCAAAGTTGATTAATATTAATTAAATACCAGTACTATTTAAAGTTCAAAGTTATTTTTGATATTGATTTGCAAGCAGTTAAAGAAATTTGATGAGTAAAAAAATATTTTTTAAAACTACTTTGTTATTGAATTTTATATAATTTATTGTTACTAAAGAAATTTGTTGAGTAAAAAAATATTTTTTAAAACTACTTTGTTATTGAATTTTATATAATTTATTGTTATCATTAATATTATTTGATATGATAAATCCTTAAAAATAATTTTTATAAAAATTTCTATTTATATACTTATGGTTTTGATATCTACACACAAAAATTAACCAAAACATAAAACTTAATGATTTTCTAATATTTTTTTGTCACAATTAAACAACTATAATAATTGAATTATCATAATTTTGCATCAAAAAAACATATATTTATTTAATTACAATAATAGAATATTTTGAAAATAAAAAACTAATCAAATAAAAATTTTATAGATAAAAATTAAGCATTATCTCAATAATAGTTGCATTATGTTGTGAAAAACAAATAATTTTTGTATTAATAATTGTTTGATTTTATCATATCAACAGTTTTGGTTTTGAGTTTCACATAATATAATATATATTGAATGATTATCTTTCAAGAATATATTACTTTTAAAGTATTTCTGATTTGCAATTCAGTGAAATCCAATTAAGTAAGATTGTGAAGGTCGGAGGCAGATACAGTGAAATTAATAATTTAATAACAAAAAAAGATCAAAGTATATTTTCATATCAAAAAAGAATTAAAATTTTTTTGGATAAAAAACAGAAGAATTATATATTTTAATTATAGCTGAATGTTACTTAAAATATTTACAAATTAATATTAATTTTTTGAATTTATAATGAATATTTATTCTTTTGGATTGTTTAATTGTAAAAAAGTAAAAATTATAGTGGAAAAATTATAATTTATTTATTTAATAATGCCAGCTGTTTTGTAATGTAATTACTGTAATTGTTATAATTGTAAAAATTTATATTTTTAAAATATACAGCATAATACAATTATAATAGTAATATAGTTTTATTCAAATATCTTAAATCAATAGTCTTAAATTCAAATTGCTTTGCAAGCTGAATTCACAATTCAAAAGAAAATGAAGGGCCAAATATTTTTAAACAAAATTAAAACGAAAGGAAAATATTTATTTGTAATTTTTTTCTAACAAGCATATTGAAATGATTACATTATAACATTACATTATTAATTAACATTATAAGATTATAAAATAGTTTTATTAACATTTAATTATAATAATTTTCTGACTGTAACATGTATTTAAATAAATTGCTAAAATGTTTTCATGGGCTGTACAAAATTGCTTTGCAGATCAAATACGGCCTGCAGGTTGCCAGTTTGAGACCACTGTCTTAAATGATTAAATACTAATTTAGTATAAATCAATACTAAATATATGTTCATAAAAGGATCCAATAAGTAGTGAATGTATATACAGGTAATTCTTAGTTTACAAAGTATTTTTTCAGATATGAAGTATCAAAAAAATTTAAAATATGAATATTAATTGCAATAAATAAATGTTAAACATTCATAAAAAAGGCATTTCAAACCACATATAGAACTATACAATGTGTTTGTAGCAAAACTGTCGTCTGTTACAAAATCAGAAAAATCAAAATAGTGGCCAAGAAGCAAAGTAGTGCATCTTCTGGTTTTATTGGCATGTTATTATATAAATAACTTTTATTCCCAGATTGTGCCTAAGGAGTGGTTCATCTGTATAGAAGCTTATCTACTTCTATGTCAGTAATAATATAAAATAAAAATTCTTTAAGATTTACAAGACAAATAATTTATAATAATTTTTTTGATTTTAAAGGTCATGTTTTCATTTCTTTAGATAAATAAATAATCATTGTTTAATTACAAATACTGATTTTGTTGACCTTTACTTAATTTTATTATGATCATATTTCATTGTTGAGAAGAGAACCTGTTTTATTGGCATTAATTATGTCTATAGGAAATTGATTCTTAGTTTATGAGTTCTTACTTTACAGGTTAATTCATTCCTGAAGTATGCTTGTAAAGTCAAGAACTACTTCTTATTGTATATATATATATATATGCATAACTTGTATATAAAAATAAATGTTATTTTCTTTCTAAGCAGATTTATATGCTTTTATAAAAAATAATTCTAATTCAGTATTTTTTATTATTATTATTTTCCTAGCTAATAATTTACAAATTAATTGGGATTGTTTTATCTTCCTTAGGTGGACTTGCTAATTATACCCCAACAATGGTAAGTTCATCGGAAACATTTCGTTTGGGAGTAACCAGACCTGTTCATAGAGATTCCGAGAGTACTCCAAAACTGGAAAATGAATCAACAGAAACTGCAGAAGAAGTATTGAAACCAGCAGATCCTGAAGATATGTCTTCCTGGTCTTCATCTTCAACGACATCAGATCTCCTTTTTTAAACAAAATTGGTAAGAATCATGATTAAATATATTTTACTGCATTATGTGAAATAATTGTATTTTCTTTCAAACTAATTTCATGTTATTAATATTCTTTCTTAGTAAAATCTTTCAAATTAAACTGTAAAAATTTTAGATATTTTTATAACTTTAGATATTGTTATTGTCTTGCAGAAAATGCAAGTCGGTAGGTAAATATGATGAATATATTAAAACTGCAAACTTTTTATTGCAAATTTAATTATACTTCTGTAGAATTATCTCTCAACTCAAGAATACAATTAATTTAATATTAATGAAGTATTAGTTAAAAGATATATATTAATAACTCGCATACATATTTAAAAATCTTATTAATAAAGTGTTCATAAATCAAAAGTTAAATTGAAGTAAAAAAATTCAAAAATATCTTTTTGTATGATACTGCACACACATTTTTTATTTAATAAATTATGCTTCAATATATATTTGGAATGTTTTTAGAATTTGATAAATCAAAAGTTAAATTGAATTAAAAAAATTCAAAAATATCTTTTTGTATGATACTGAGCACACATTTTTTATTTAATAAATTATGCTTCAATATATATTTGGAATGTTTTTAGAATTTATGAAGATAGTCCATTTATTTTCCAATCTTTTTCAGATAAATATCATGATACATTATATGATGTGAAAAATATTTCATTATAAATGTTATAACTGTATTGATAAAGTAAAACATTTTTATTTATTAAAGATGTGCTGATGTAATCATATATATTTCACAATTATTAAATCTTTGATTATTTTATTGAAAATTTGTTAGGAGATCATTTAAACTTAAAGCTTGCCAATTATTAGTTATACTGTTTACAACTAATAAATTTAATTTGTTTATTCTAAATTATAATGCAAAGTATATAAGATCATTAAAACTTAAAACTTGCCAATTATTAGTCATACTGTTTACAACTAATAAATTTAATTTGTTTATTCTAAATTATAATGCAAAGTATATTTATCAAATTTTGTTAATTTTTCACTGGAGAAAAAAAATGTTTTTTCTTATAATATCTCTTAATTTTTGCACAAAGTAAAAATAGACTACTCTACTGCTAATCTATACTTATTAAATCTATTATTAAAAGAATTATTACAGCTGAAATTCAGTTCATTATGTTTCAATCATGTTAAATTTTTTAGAAAAAAGAATTCTCTTTCAACAATGTATGCAATGATTTCACATCAATAACTAAAAAATTATGAAGATAATCAGAAATTATTATGCTGTTTTATGAAATATTACATATGATATTACTGTATTTTGTATTTACTATGTCTTTCAATATCATTTTGAGTATGATGATTATTTGAAATTTCATAAAAATTCATAACATCATTGATAGCCTACCATAATACTTTTAAAATAATTCATTTTCGTTAATTATATCTTTAATATTCAGTAATCTGGCAGCATTTCTGAAAGTGCTTTTATAATAGATCCTATCAATCTCTATTTGATAGGAAAAGAAATTAGACTTGATCAGAATTTTGTTTATAGAAATAAACTAATTATCAAATTCAGGATTTTATGAAGCAATTTTTTTTAGAGTGAAGAATGGAATATCATTATATTCAGTTAATTCCTGATGAGGAATATTGCATACGAAATTTAATTCTTCCAGTTTCTATTCTTATGGCATAGACTGGTATTGGTTTATCTAATTTAAAGATTTTCAACAAAGAAATGCGCTCTGAATTCTGTTTCGTTAAAAATGATTCAAAGTCAACAAGTTCAAAGCTTGTAAAAAAGTTCTTAAAGTAGTAGAGTGAAAAAAATCTAAATGAGTCAAAGGATTGAATATTTTAATTAAAAATAAATTTGAGATTGTTGATTTAATTTTTGTTTTATATAATTTGCATTTAAAAAGATAGTTGTGATCTCTTTTTGAAGGACAAAAAGATTGAATTTTTTATTAGGCTCTCTCTGCTTTATAAAGATCATTTGTTTTAATTATCAATACTAATCATTAAATTATTGGTAAGACAATAATTAAGGACAATCAAAATTTTGTTTGTACAAGATAAAGAAGAGCAAAAGGACCTATCGGTTGCTTTCACTAACATGTGAATTGATTTAAAGTTTATAGAAATTTCATCATTGTAGTATTTAAATATATTACAAATAACATTAAACAATTATGAATAAGTATTGTTTTGAAGAACAGAACAGGTCTTCTTGATAAATAAATATTTTTATAATTGAAGTAAATTTTATACTTTAGTTTAGATAGATAAGCTTGAATAATATGTTTGAAAAAGAAGTAGAACCAAAAACAGATTTCAGTTCAAGGAGGCATAAATTTGATGAGATGAGATTGAATGATGATGTTAAAGATAAACAATATATCACTAGTTCCTTTATTTGATATAAAGACAAAGTAAGTTTATTGATGATGGAGTTTTAAAAAAATGCATTTTTTTAATCTGATGTCTGAAACAATGAATAGTATGTTAGTTAAATTACCTTGTGTATATTGTTTAATTATAGTAATTTATTAAATCGGAGGCATAAATGTACAAAATATTGAAATATAGATAAATCAAAAATGTTTTTTTACCACTTTATAAAATTAAACAAATTTCTTTTCATTATTACATCAATATATATCTTTTAAGTTTATTCTACTATACATAATATAAGTTTATAAACAAAAGCTATAATTATATTATTATAAAATTTTTACCAAATTTTTAAAATTTTCTGTATATTTTTTCATTTTGTAAATTTCTGTCTTTGAACAATGGCTGATTAATCTATTATTCATACAAATATGCTATTAATAGGTTATGTGGATATTATTATTAACTTTTAAATGCAAAAAATATTCAATATGTTTATTTCTTTCTCTATTATTATATATAAAAGATACTTTTATGTAAGAAATCTGACACGTAAAATTACAGTACATTAAATTATAATAAATATATTTTGAGAATGTAACAACTGTATTAAGATCCTTCCTGTGTTTAAATTAAAGAAAAAACAGCAACCACTTCCTGAAGTGCTTGTTATTTAAAGAAAATTTTTTCTTTAAAACATGTATTTTCCCAAAGGCTGGCTATTCATATTATTGCAGAACCTGATTGCTGCTTATATTAACACATTAATTAAAAGCAAAAAACTTTTTTTCCCATGAATGCATGTTATGTCATATTTTTCTTTAATGTGACCATAATTTAAAAAGTTTTTAGTTATTATCATCATTAATTGACAATAATAAATATATCCCTCATTATCATAATCATCACAATATAATGTATATACAATTTAATTTAATTTTACTATAACAACAGCATGATAATTTAAAAAAGATTATCTTCATGGAATACATTGTTTTTTAAACAATCACCATATCATCACTAAATGTATAGTTAATCATTAGCTACAGTAAGTTTGTAAAAAAAAAAAAAAATATATACCTAAACTTTATACAATACAAACCTCAAGGGAATATATTCTATACGAATTAGTTAAAATTATTTCAAATCATTAAAATTTCCGTTAAGATTTTCAAGGAATAAAATTTGGCAAGATAATTAGGTTAGTTTAAAAAAAATACCTTTTTTATAATTTATTGTATAGTGTAAATAAGTTCTCATCATATGTGGTTATGTTGTTTTCTATTTAAAGGACAACCTAGAACCAATTAAATACAACTCTATTTAAAAATTAGATATTGCATTTAAGTAGTGTTACTATACTAGTAGTAACACTACTTAAATGGAGTATCTAACATTAAATGATTCTTTTTTGCTTGAATATTAAAACAAACTTTTCTCTTTTATAAAATTGTCGATATATTAGAAAAACATACAGCTATATAGAAATTAAACAGCTCAAGCTCTGATACATTACAAAAAACAATAAAAGGCAATTTTTGAAATTAAAAATATTACTTAAATAATCATCAGTTTTCAAATACTTTTTTGGTAGATTAATGTATATTATATAATAATTTTTATGATCATATCTACATATCTATTATCATATTAAAAAATTAAGATTTTTATTGAATAGAAATTATTATTATTTAATATTCTACGATCACTTAGGTTCAAAGAGTACAGCTACGTTATTGCCATTTACTCTATTATTATTAATTTGGCTTTGAAATTAGAAGAGTTCACTCTCATCTTTAAGCCATGAATATTCTTCTCTCCTTTTCTTTTTCTATTACGGATTTTTACTGAAAAAACACATTCACATCCTTTAATAACTTCATCTCTGAAAACATGCTGAGTCAAATTTGCCTTTCTTTTCAAAATTTTAACTAATATAGTCTTAAGAACTTTAAAGCCATCCTGTTATACTCACAAACTTTCATACAAAAAACAAATCTCTAAACAGGATAAAATATTTTATTCAAAAACGTTTTCAACCTTATCAGTCGGTCAACTTCAGCTGCACTGAACATACAGAAAAAAGGGAGAAGAAACATCCTACATAAAATAAATTAAAAGATGACATCATAAGAGACATCATATAAACACTAATATGTTAATACTACATACTCCACTGCTACAAAACAATAAAATTAAAAAAATGCTAAAAATAATACTAATATTACAACATAATAAACTAAAAATCGGAAGTAATATTAATAAAAGTACAACAATAAAAACACGTGGACGGGGAATGCATGACGTCATCAATTTGTCATATTATTTACAAGAGCTGCCCTAACAACAGAGATGACAACAGCAGCGTATTTCCAACTATAATCCGCACCATCTCCAAGCCAAAGAGAGGCAGTGCGGTTATTGTTTTGTAGCAGTGGAGTATATAGTATTAATGTATTTATATGACGTCATCTTTTAGTTTATTTATGTAGGGGGTTTCTTCTCCATTTTTTCTGTATGTTCAGTGCAGTTGAAGTTGACCTACTGATAAGGTTGAAAATGTTTCTGATGATAAAATATTTTATCCTGTTTAGAGCTTTGTTTTTTGTATGCAAGTTTGTAATATAGTCTTAACTTTTATTTCTCTTTTCAGAATCTCTCTTCATTTTAAAGTCTATTCATCCTGTTATCTTCAATATTCTCACCACTGTACCTCAAAAGTTTTAATAGTTTTCTTCTCTCAGTCTGTCAATATCCAAGATGTTGAATTATACAATGCATGCTCTAATTTGCAAATAATTATTTTTTTAACAACTCTATCTGTTTATACAGACATTTTCTTATACTTGTAAATGCTTGCCTTGACATTTCTGTTTTTATTTATTTATCTTTGCCTATATTCAACAAGATCTCATCATATTACTTTGCATCTATTTCATTACTTTAATTCCATAATCTTTGCATACTTTTTCCAGCTTTTATATCATCTCTCTGCTCTTCTTGATTTAGCCATACTGCTATATATATATTATTTGCAGATCTCTTTCTCCCGCATTTGCAATCATTCTTTCTCCCATCAATATTGAATAGAATTAGTTACACATTCTTATCCCATATTATGAATCCACTTTAGTTCTTTATTTCCTATTCTTACCATTACAATATGATCTAGATTTTAAATTTCTTCTAAACCTTCTTTCTTTTCAATTAATGTCATTCTCTTTTGGAAATTAATAATTCATTCCAGTTTCTCTATCCAAAGGCTTCTCTGAATTTTTCATTAAAAAAATATTTTCCTCTTATCAGTCTTTCATTAGCTATTCTTATTAGTCTTATATCGTTTCTAAGAACATTTATATTCTATCTTGAAGGCTTATTTCTGTCTTTTTAGTAATACAGTAATCCCTTGCTAAGCGCGGATTTGCAGAACGCGATTTTGCACATATGCCTTCTCTTAATTGTTTCCATTTAATTTATCCAACGCTAGAATTTCATTCAGTCGGATTTGCTGCATGGAAATATTTTGACTTTCCAACCAGCAGAACTAGAATCCCATCCTCTTGGAAAATTTATATGAGGAGACTCCAGATCTTGTTAATTTATCCTTTTCCTTTACAATCTGGCTGAGTTCCACTGTTATAAGTAATGTGCGATAGGGCTTTGAATAGCATTATTATTAGCAAATGATTGAGAACTGGTAATAAGAAAACTAATTACAGAGATAAAAAAAACACCTAGAATTCACAGATGTTGTTAGAAAATAATTTTCTTTTCTATATAACATTTTTCAATTACAATTTATAATTAAATAATTGCTATATTGTTCAATTATGGACTGAAATGAGTAGATACAAAAGTTACCAAATAATAATTCTTCTAATACCAGAAAGAAAGCACATTAGGAATGAAACTGCAAAATTAATCAAGAACCTAATGTATATAGATTTCTACAATGAACAATAAGAATTTCTTTTTTGTTTGTTTAGAGATCAGTATATATCTTTGGATTGTGTCTTGTTTGTAAAGCAAACACAACCAAAGAGGACTGAATGAGTCCTCTTTAGTTATATTCAGATTCATGACTTCTACAGAAATTTCAATAATTAAAGTATATATAGCAAAGAAAGAATATAGTATTATTAAATTGCTGCATCTGTTCTATTTTTAGATCAGTGCTAATGGCTTAATCCTTTAGTTTTTGATAAACTTTTCATTTTGAACTGCAGTATTTCATCAAGATCTCTTATATTTGCATAATATATTAATACTAAAATACTGTGTAACTATTTGAAATATTTAATATATTTCAATACAACAGATTTTTATATATATTTGTGAAAAAATTGATAGGGAATAGAAAGAGTAAGTAAATTTAAAATACTAAATATTGAGAATTTATTATAGAAGTAAAGTTTTTAGTGATAGTAAATAAATGATGCAATATGTTCATTTATAACAGTGGTGTTCAATCTTTCTTACTAGGCGAGCTACTTTTCTATACTAAGTTATTAGGCCATCTACTCTCTTATATATGCTAGATCAAGGCTCACTGTTTGACTTCCACTGACCAAATTAATTCATTTACCCAGACTTATATGAAAATTACTGATTTGACAGTTTTAACGAAAAATAAATAAACATTAGCAATACACTTAAATAAAATATTATGTTTTCAGTTTTAATTAAATTTGTAAGAAGGGTTTTAACGAAAGATAAATAAGCATTAGCAATACACTTAAATAAAATATTATGTTTTCAGTTTTAATTAAATTTGTAAGAAGGAAAAAATGAGATCGAAGGATTGAACACCACTGATTTATAACAGATTCATATGTAAAAATTAATAATAATTGTGCACTAAATAAATAAATTGGTGTCATGTGTTGGCAATACAGACAGTCCTCAATTTTCATACTTAATTGGTTCTTGAAATGTGTACAAAAGTTGAACAATGTAAAAAAACATGAAAGTGTTTTTAAAATATTTATTTTACAATATTAGCAATATTTGAAATATGTATTTCACACCAAAACTAATAAACTGACAATACACAACATAACAATAGAGGGGAGAGTGGGTACAAGGAAGTACATCTTTTTAGATACATATCAATAACAATTTAACTTTTAAACATGTGCGAAATAGCAAATTGTATGAAAGTCAAGAGCTGTCTGTATATTCTTTTCTAGCCTCAAAACTGAGATACATATCAATAACAATTTAACTTTTAAAAATGCAAAATAGCAAATTGTATGAAAGTCAAGAGCTGTCTGTATATTCTTTTCTAGCCTCAAAACCATCACTCATGATTTTTTAATAAAACTTTTTTCTTTTTTTTTTAGGAATAACAAGTTACATTATGAAGTGCTATTTAATTTTTCAGAGAGTTAAGTTAATTTGTTAGAATCTGAACTGTATGCATGACGAAAACAGAAGAAACCAACTGCTGAGGTAATATGATGGAGTTAAATAATCGAAGCATTTAGATTGAATTGCACCAAAAATTCGAGAGAATGATTCAGACTCGACACTTGTCACTTATAAAATTTTTATGCAAAACATCCTTCACTGCCAAACTAGGGATCAGGAGAATTTCTCCAAAAAATTCATTCCATTTTTTAATTCCAAATTCTAAGCAATGATAGCATTAAGCAAAATTTAATCTTCTCAAAATGATTTACACATTTTACATTGTCTTATTCATTCCATTTTAACTAAACAAAATTTTCAAAAATATTAGTTTTTTTTTTAACATTTTGGACTAACTAATTTTTATTCTAATCTTATCCCAGGCCCAAACAGTTTTCAAAGAAATGTTTGTACGGAAATAGGTGTGTATATTTGTATAGGATGTTAGTCAATTCAGTTTCGTATATATACGTTAAATATGCTGCACGTATTCCAATAAGATTGGTTTAAATAAAAATGTGATCCGTTATGTATTATCTAACTTTTTTAAATTAAATTTTTAGACATGAAACAATTAACAAACATAGTATAGTATTTAAACTTTCATTAAAATTTCATCGTAATGTGATGTTAGTAGAAATTTAATATCAGAGTACAGTATTAGGATCTAGATGAGAATGAATGGAGCACATGAATTGTGTAATATAAATTTTGAGATTACAAGTTTGTATACTTAAACAAAAGTATGCCAAGATGATATATTTACCTATAGGTGGGGTAGAATCCATCATCAGGTGCTCTTAATATTTCAGCATACCTCTATTTCTTTACTACTCATTTTTTATAACTTCTTTATACTCAATCTACATCCAAAATGTTAGCTTTGGTAAGACTTTTTGTAGTACTCGAATAAAATTTATACATTTTTCAAAAGCCAGAGTAGGAATTTTTTACATTTCCAGAATAGAAGTATATAGTTTGGACCAAACAGAATAATTTTTATTTTGTGATTTACAAATTTACAAAGAGCATTTCTTACACAAAGCATACTTTTGTCCCACTTTTTATAACAATTCTTAGGTCACATTGTTATTCGTATAATTTATTACGTGGCACAGAAAATTTTTGATAGTTTAGCTGGCCATCCTTATACATATCTAACAGCGATAGAAAAGTATATTTGCATGCATACTCAATATATTAATTATGGTGTCGTATTGAAATATGTGGTCTGATGTACGTACAAATGGTATTACATTCAAACAACATTAATGTTCAAATAATGTCGATGGCATCGTCTCGTACGAATGTTGTGCTAGAAGTTGTTGTTCTTTTTTGCAGACCATTTAACGGAAATGAAATGGATGCTCTTAAAATAACATTTTTATGTATATAATTTATATAACATTAATATGCTTTATACAAAATAACTTGTAATTTTCAACACTGTATTGCCATACTATTTGGCAGATATGATTATCATATACAGTTTAGTTGTATTTTTTAAATTGTGCCAGATGGCTTGTAAAATTTCAGTGATAATAAAAACCATTTGTTCTAGTAATAAAATGTGATTTTTTTTATTTATAAATCTTATCATCTAACAATTATTTCAAATTTATATTGATGAACTTGTGCAGAAAGTCTCGTGTTCTCTTACACGACATCTCATTCATGCTTATTTACACACAAATTTAATTTATGTGCATCTTGATCAGTATTATGTTTGCAGATTTTTAAGTCACTAAAATGGCTCAATCCAAATACCAATACACTCCCGAGTATCCTGCCTAATGTGGCGGAAGGGCAGGCCGGATAACAAAAAAGCCGGATAGGCTAGAGTTCTACGTATTTGTTCAGGTTAAGAGAAAAATGTTAAAGATCTCTGTCTAATAAAAGATGACGTTTAACAAAAACAACTTCCCTGTTCTATCTGCCAACTCTCATTACCCGTTCTTATGTGCGTCGCTCACCGCTCTTTAGGCCAACGCCTGTCAACATCATCCTCCGCCTGCAGGCCTCACACAACGAACAACAAGCAGAACACTGCTCTTTTCCTGTCACAACTTGTATTTTGCACACGACACGTAGTCCTCCGCCTGCAGGCCTCACACAACGAACAACGAGCAGAACACTGCTCTTTTCCTGTCACAACTTGTATTTTGCACACGACACGTAGGAGGATCGTAGCAGATGCCCGCTTCCAATGCCTTTGCAATGCCTTCCTCATTTAATTACGATAAAAGAAAACTAGGCCGGATAGTCGCGAACCAGATATGTGTTTGCAATGCCTTGCCTTCCTCATTTAATTACGATAAAAGAAAACTAGGCTTAGTCTTAACTAGGATAGTCGCGAACCGGATACTCGGGAGTGTACTGTTCCATATTACACTTTGAATATAAGCTGCACTTTTTATTCAAAATTTACATGAGGTTATGTAAAATGTTTAGGATTAGGCCTATCATTAATTTGCAATAAGGTCTATATCAAATTGTATTGATATATAGTATACCTAATTATATTCATCCTACCAGGGCCGCTGAGAGGGGATGACATCCAAGACTTTTGTCACGGGCCCGGCATCGAAAAGCGCCCGACGGTCTGGCCTCGATGTGTCACATATAAAACATCTTTGGTCACATAACCTGTCCGATAGTTCGCAGGCTACCGCCAGAGTATTTCAAAATACTTGCATTATTTCTTTTTTTGGTCACAACCTGTCCGATAGTTCGCAGGCTACCGCCAGAGTATTTCAAAATACTTGCATTATTTCAAAATACGTTTGAAATAATGCAACATGGCTTAATTTCATTTAAAATTGCAACAAATAATAATAATAATAATAATAATAACAACAACAGCTATTACAAATCACACATACATTTTCAAAAGACATCTGCATGGAGTTTGGTCTAGGGAACCAATCAGTATGATGAGAAAGATGGAGAGAAACTTCTCTGATCTGTGTATTACCACTGAGGCAAGCCACGTGGATAGCCGAAAACGTTTTTGATTAAACGATTTTTCTTACTTATTTGGCTTATTAGTTGCTTTTATTTAATAACTAAAGTAAGAAGTTTTCATTATTCGTTATAAATAAAAATATATAAATAACTGTATTTGTTTTATTTTATATTAATGATGAGTTTATATATATATTTTGTCAACAGATGACGCCACTTTCTATTCTGTAAAAATACTAACTTTCTGACTGCATATAAATGTGGTGCATTTGAAAATTACCTTTCTTGGCAACTGTAACAAATAAAAACTATTTAGAATGATTTTCATTGAAAAAATCTTTAATCGTTGAATGTAATAAAAACCAATGTTATTTGCATATTCGTGATTTTTTCCATCATGTTAATTTTTCCATCATGTTTTATGATTTCGGGTTATAGATTAGCAGAAATGAAGAATACTAATTCTGTAAATATTCCCAAAAATCAAAATAATAATAATTCAATAGATAGTGAAGTGGCAAAATTTTGTATGAAAAATGCCTTCTTGTATTGCAAAATTCTTCTTCTGGAAAATGACTTCATTACTCCAATTCCTTATTACCTTATTAACAAGCATCAACTATTTCTAAAGATGCAATAGTAATTGGAGAAGAGTTGCATCACTATTATCAAATTGTTAAATGAAGAGAGTGTGATGCATTTGAAAATTTTCTCTCTTTGCAATTGTAACAAATAAAAACTATACCAAATGATTTTTGTTGATAGTCTTTAATAATCACTAATAATCACCATTGCAGCTATGCCAGCAATAAAAAAATATATGCTGGTGATCGATGAATGATTTTATAATTTAATGATTTCAAATTTAATCTAATTAATAGGCAAAATTTCTTTATTATCAACTAAGTTTATCTTATTAAGAACATATTTCTTTATAAAAAATTAATTACGGAATTTTTGGGATAACTGGAAATAAGAAATTACAAATTATCTAAAGCACTTGCTGATGATGCTACAATATATAATTTTCCATGAGAAAATACATTTTTGTAAATAAACTCTAATTGAATTTAAATATTTGTCTTGAATCTTAATTATTGTGATTCCATATGTTGATTTCACTGGGAACTTTTTCACCATTCAAACAAAAATTCATGATAAGTCATTCTGGGAATTAAAGCATGTTCATCATTTGGTCTCTTCTCAACGATTAATTTAGTGCTGTTTGATAATCAGTCTCCTGTTAACTTATTTCTTGGCAACATTACAATTATTCTGCATTTTATATCTAATTAAGTATGAGTAATTCCAGAATTTTCTGTTGAATTTAATTAAATACTCCACTGGGACTAAAGTTTTTTGCGGCTGAGAGATGTTGCCAGGCCCAGGGAAAAAATTTATATGGGTTCCAAGTAATTTTAGAGTTATAAAGTTAGGGCAATTTATTACTCCCGCTTTGGACTCTAATTTTCAGTATTGTCTTTCTACAGCTAATTGGTGCACAAAAAAACAAATTGTGGGCTGATATGCAGGGCCTGGTGAATCCCTAGCTGGGGAATTATACCCCATCATCCCTCTCCTCTCATCGGCCCTGTTTTCGCTGCTCATTTGAAAATGTATCTGCCTCGAGGCACACTGCCATGAATACAACTTATTTGACGTCAACAACGCTTTCTTGACGTCATTACACATTCTGACCATTGGCGAATGATCGTACGGTTTAAAAACAGAAAAGTTGTTTTGCTGGCTCAAAAGTGAGATCTCAGTACATGGTGATTCTAAAGCCATTCAATTAAGCTAAAATGAAAGATTTTCATGAATTAATGTAAAATTATCATCCAAGAGCTATTGTAGTGATGTTATAAATACAACTGAAAATATTTATTTCATTTTTATATATCTGAATCTGTCAAATAATAAATATAATCAAATATTTTTGTAATGTGTAAGTATAGAAAAATAACAGCGGAGGCCTTTAGAGTATTTACAAATTAAAAGTATAAGCTATCTGGGTTTGAAATCTTCTTGCATCAAATATATTTTTATATTTTTCTTGTCCATTACGCATTTTATTTGCCTGTTTGTTACTATTCGTTAGTCTTAGCAATGATCAATATACACGTGGTTATCATTGTTGTTTGGAGAATGATGATCGCATATAGTCTTCATGAGAATTTCTACAAATAGAATTCTAATTTTGACACGTGATTTCAGATTGGTATCTTGACTAATTAGGACGTCTCTTTGAAAAATTTTAGAATCAACTTATTTCGTCTACAGAGTTACGCCAACCATGCAGAGTGGATGTATATCTACTTAAACTGATTGAAGATAAGCTATTCACTTATTAAACAGAACTTTCCTGACATCATTAAAATAATAGTACAATTAAGCTATGTTTAGACGGTGCTACTTTTCATGCAACAAGATGCATGCAACTAGGCGCATGAGAAGGCATGAAAGACGCATCCCTCAAAATCTGTTGCAATACTAGGTGCAAGAAGGCATGTGTGTTCCCCATCCTAGTTGGGTTACATGTGCAACTAGTCTTGTAACATCTTGTTGTTTTGATTATTTTTAAGCTTTTTTCTCAAATTTTTCTTTGCTTTATGGATTGAGGTGTGAAGAAAACACTTTAATTTATTGAAGAAGTTAAATTTATCTATCAAGTCATTCTAGTAAATTTTTGAAAAGAAACTATCTAACCTGACTTGGTTCAAAATACTGATGTTATTAGCACTTCGGTCAAGTCATTCTAGTAAATTTTTGAAAAGACAAACTATCTAACCTGACTTTGTTCAAAATACTGATGTTATTAGCACTTCAATCAAAATATTTGCAAGTCAAAACACTTACTTTTTCTTCTTTTCCTTCTGTCATTTGAAATGATAACAGTAGCTACCGCTAAAGCAGCAGTGTACAACTCTTTCGTGTCGGTATTGTCTGCAATATGTCCTCCACATGTGAACACGAAGGGGCAAGTTGCATGCCTCATGCAGCTGTTGCACATTGAGACATGTGTCATTCTGCATACAATGTTGCATGCAGAGAGGCATCGTCTAAATGTAGCTTTAGAAAGAGAAAATACAGTTGTTTTCTTGCGCAGAAGTATGATGTGAGAACATGGTGGACCTAAAGACATTCACATACATTACTATAGGTATAATTGCAATGCTGACAATAGTATCACCAAACGAAAAAGACAACCTATATGTCAAAGTTCATAAAAGAATCAAAGGTAAAATTGGTACTATTTCTGAAATATACATATCTTTTTATACAAATCTTTAATACAACGGAGCTGATGACTGCGCATTTAATTATGTGTCGGTAGGATGAATTGTTAGCTCTAGTAAATAGTTATTATTATAGCAATCTATCTCGAATGTATCACCGATTTGACTCTTATTTCTTTTTGTGATCGTTGACTTATGATTGACTTCTTTCACTTGGTACTACTATTACCAGACTTTACAAAAATAAAATTGTACCATCTCATGGCTCGAATTCATTTTGCAGGCAAGTTATTTTCTGTATTGTTCGTGTCTATTGCTCTTCTTTTGTTGTTTTATTACTGCTCTTTAGTCTAACGAATGATCAATCTACATGTGCTTATTTGTTATTTGGAGAAATGATCGTTGGCATATTGTGTCCATTGCAAATGTTTTCACCAATAGAACTGCCTAATTTTGACACATGACTATAGATTGAATGTTTTCACCAATAGAACTGCCTAATTTTGACACGTGACTATAGATATTTCCTTGACCAACTGAGACATCTCTTAGAAAAATTTAATGATGGCGTATTTTGATATTTCATATACAGAAATGAGCTGTCAATTAAAGTGAATGCAATGTCGAATGGATGAGGGGAGACGTTGTAATATGACTGACTAACTGTCAACTACTTCGCTCACTACCACTGAATTTCCCTAAAGTTATGAAAGTATCCACTGGCTGTCATATTTTGATATTTCATATACAGAAATGAGCTGTCAATTAAAGTGAATACAATGTCGAATGGATGAGGGGAGACGTTGTAATATGACTGACTGACTGTTAACTACTTCGCTCACTACCACTGAATTTCCCTAAAGTTATGAAAGTATCCACTGGCTGTACAGGTTATAAAAGCATTATTAATTTTTTTTCTTGCATGAGAAACATCGTGATGTCACAAACATTGTTGATTAAAATAAAAAAAACAGATATAATTAAAATAAAATGGAATATGCTTGTACAATTTATTTCTTTTTTTGCCCTTTTAAGTATTATATATTCTTCTTAACTAATAAATTATACATAATTATTGTCTGAGAGATAAGACTTAACCTAATATACCAGAAAGCCAACATCTTAGGCAGAGATCTACTATCGCATCATCGCACTATCTATCGAATAAGTTATAAAGTTTTGTCGATATTTGATTTTTTGAAATTATTTATAACAGCTATTTAAAATATATTTAATAATCAAAGAAACTCTAATTTCATCCCGTAGAAACTCAAATCAAAAGGATTTATAAAATTTCAATGCATAGTCTTCGAGCTATTTCAGTCTAAAGTTGTACATGACACTAATAAGGATAAACAAATTATTATATAGACTGAATGTAATAAAAACCAAACATATTCTATACGTATTCATGAAGCCCTTAATTTTTCTGTCACATTTTATGATTCTGGGTTATAGATTAGCAAAAATGAAGAGTACTAGTTCTGTAAATATTCCCAAAAATCAAAATAATAATAATAATAACAACAGCTATTACAAATCACACACACATAGTCTGCAGGTCCCACGGTTTGTTCTGTGAGGTATTCATTATCCGAACATGTGTTTGTTAACCGAATATAAAAATCTTTCAAAAAAGTGTTTGTTATCCGAACTGTTCGTTAACTGATACCCACTATACTGTAATTATAATACAGTATATAGTACTATACACTGCATATACTGTAATTATTTGTAAGTAATGTAATACAAATTAAATAAGATGTCTGTAAAAAGAAAAAAACACACAAACCAAGTATGAAAATGTTGGGAAGAAAGGTTCACAGGAACCTAACTCTATTTCCCATAAGTATAATGGTTCACTATTCACTAATTCAGTATTCACAAAGAATTTACAGAACGTAACTACCACTAATAGCAAGAATAGACTGTATATTATTTTGGAATATTTTATAAAATTTTATATTAGTCAATAAGACATCCCACATATACACGACAGACAGATGCGTGGGAGAGTAGTTCGTTCTATGGCAGATTTTGGGTGATGGTACTGGTATTTTGTAAATGTTGTTTGTGTTTTTCTTTGGAGTGATTCAAGTTCTGTCCATGTCCACTGTATCACTCCAAAGGAGTAAGTTAGTATAGGTATGGCAAATGTGTTGATGGCTTTCACTGTGTTTTTTCCATTCAGATGTGTTTTGAGAATGTTATTTAATCTGATGGTGTATAGTTTTGATAATGTTTGTTTAGTTATATTTAATAAAAATTTTTTTTTTATATTCAGGAATATTTTTATCTGGTGGCGGCCACTTATAGAGCAGCAATCATCACAGGCTGACCAACACCCATGATGGAGTCAACCGGAAGATTGAAAATGGGTTTCAACGGGCCGGGCCCAGTTCCCTCCTGAAAAATTGGAGGAATGGGACTCCCGGATCCTCCAGAATGTTAAGCTACAGCTATTATTATTATTATTATTAATTATAATTTTTTTCTCTTTTCAATCATATTATTTTAATATAATCAATTTTATAGATTTATTTTATGTATTATTATTTAAAATAACTTATTAATTATTTTATTTTCATATTAATTATGATTAAGTACTGTATAGTGTTAATTAATGTAATTTAATGTAAATGATAATTTATGGCCTTTTAATTTCTTTGATAATGTGAGAAAGTGAAATGTTTATTTAAAAAATATTAGTTATAAAAATGTAAGCTCTATTTTTTATTTTATTTTTTCAAAATTTATTGAATTCAAGACTTTTAATTGTAGTTTTAACAAATCAAAATGACTTGTTGAAACTAATCTTCCAGATTTTATTTTCAACATAAATAACTTTTTTATTTTCTATATGTCATTGTAATAATTATAATTTATTATTTTTATAGTTCAAGATATTGATTTCTCAACTTGTAAGAATGCTAATAAAAAATGCATAAATCCAGTGAAATGGTCTTGGATAGATAATTCATCATGCAAATTAACAAAGCTAGTGACAAGAAAAGATTCTTTTGACAAAAAGGAATTCATTAAAAGTGAAAAATTTAAAATGGAACAATTAAATATGGAATCAGAAAAAAAGTTATATAATCCAGAACTTGAAAGTTTAAATAATTTTTGTAAATTAAATCCTTCTATTGTACATAAATTAAATGAAAAAGAGATTTCTAAAGGAGATGGATTATATCGTGCACATTCCTGTCCTGGGATTCTAAGTTGGTTACAGAAGAGTTTTGACGATTCTTCACAAGATATTACAGAGTTTCCACGTCTCCGTAAGACAGAAGCAGTAGCAAGAAATACAGATAAATTAAAAAATAGATACAGTTGTGGAAGTCTGGATTATGTTGACTGCAAACGAATACTTACCACTTACAATTATGAATCTTGTCCTGATGTATTGCATTGTGGAGGATATCAACAACAAAAAAATTCTTCAAATTCTGATCAGGCAGCATCTCTTTCACCTTCTCATAGATTATTTCGTCGCAATGTTAATATGATACAAGTGTCCTGACAGTGCTAAAGATAGACTTGTTCAGCATTAATATTTTAGGTACTTATAAATAGCCTTAGATATTTTTTGATCATCTTTCTTCAGAAGCTTATTCTTTTCCTCTTCCCTCACTTCATTTGTATATTAAGATATGCATTATAATGAATACTATAAGAATACATATCATGCTAGTTGATATGGACAATATTACATATATCAACATGTGACAAATGTGTCACTAAAATAATATAATCGAAAAATTGTGATGATGATAATATAATTAGGGGTTGTGATGTGTAAACATTATTAAAAATTTCCTCAGGCCAACTGAATGAAAGGGGCAGGTTTCCCCAGTCATAAATATATACTATATATATATAAGTGCATGATTTAATAATTGAATTTTGACTTATTTTCTCCCTTCAATGCAGTTTTTTGTTATATATTTGATTATAATAATTGTTATATGTTTCTTAAAAACTAGAAGAGGGAAAATATTTTGTTAAATTTGCAGAAATTACTCTAAAGAAACAGTTTTCTTTGTTGTTTAAATATAAAAAAAATTATTTCAATATTTTAAAAACTATTATGTAAAATGCTATAATTTTTGAAATATTCAGATTTGTTATTTTGAAGTATTTGTTTAGGAGTGGTGTTGATAGTATCTGAAGTATTGATATAATGTAATAGATAAAATTAAGAATTTAAATTGTTATAGTTGAAATGCATTTTTATAAAATTTTGTTTTTTATATTTTAAAACTTCTAATTTGATGAATCCTAATTTAAATATCAGTATAAATTTAACATTTCAACATTGTAAATTTAACAAATTTAAAATTTGTAAGAATTTTAAATATAAAAACAATATTCAATAGATTAAAAAAAATGTACAAAATATGAAATTTATTTAAAATGTCATTTTTTTATTGAATAATATATTTTTCCCCTTTATCATTTAATATATATTCTTATCATTAAAAAATCAAAATTATAATATTTTTCTTAAAATGTACTTGGAAAAATAGTTTATATTTATTTTTGAAATGTTAAACTGAAACCTCAGGTACAAATTTTTCAAGCTGTTGCCTAATTAATAGTTTGAATATTTAACTATGCATGAAACATTTGAGTTTTATTAGATTATTATTATTATTATTTATATTATTTTATAATAATAATAATAATAATAATAATGACCAATACCAAAATTTGTCAGTATTTTCTCTTATATAGGGTGTCAGGGATTACTCCTGTGGAGGAGAGAATGATGGGTACTATAACTACCTTTTGCATTC
>AYEL01076764.1:0-54083 GCA_000484575.1 Olivierus martensii
GAAAATAGGAAGAAAAATGGCTAATAAACAACAATTTTAAATATTTGTGTAGTAGAATATTGTATTTCTTCCGCGAGAGGGATAATACGATTGTTTGTTTACACAAGGCGTCGGATTACGGTCTTTCTCTTATATGAAAATTCTGGATTTAATTGTAGAGAGATTTTATTTTAGAAATATTATTCCAAAATTGTTGATCTCAATATTATTAATTGTAAGGATTTGTTTTATTTTGTTATAAATTGTGAAATTATCATATTTGTAAAAAGTTTTTCATGGCAGCCAAAACTTTTGTCAATTATTTTGTTAGATATTTCAGATTTAAAATATTGTATTTCTAAACTATATATTTGTATTGTAATTGGCACATCTTTATGTCACTGCCATCTTATAATGTGCAATATATATTATCCTAACAAAAATTCTTGTGATAGATTTAATACAATAGTGTTATCCTCGTCTGTTGTGTCGGAATGTGATGTTCAGAAAGGAATATTTGTGATTAAAGATGTTTTGTTTATAACTTAATAGATATCAAATAGTACTAAGTTCTGAGTGCCTTTTCTTCATTGTTATTTCTTTAACTTACTCTCAGAAAATTTCTTCACATTGTATGGATTATAAAGCACATTTGTTAGATGTTTTACTGTTTGTGTAGTGACTTAGAAAAATTATAAACTATGAAGCAGCATATAATGTAGTTGATGTTTCAATAATCATTAGATGTAAAGTTAAAAAAAAGAAATACAAATTCATATTTCTTGATTTATTTTATCTTTGTTTTAAAGTTTATAAATAATTCTGCCATTAAAATTTTGATTATTTTGATAGTTACATGTTTTGCTTTTAATATTTTAAATTAAAGCTTAATATAGTTTATTTTTACATAAAGTTAATAATTTTTATACATTTGGAACAAACAATATATCACCTCTTTATTAAGCCAAAATAGTTTATACAAAAAAATATTTTTTTAATGATATAGCATGTGAAAAATTGTACTTGATTAGGTGATGTAAAAATAATTACATTAAATGAAAATAAATTGTGATAAAATGCAAAATGAAAGGAACATTGCCTAACATTTTTATCTGAGATGACTGTTCCAACAAAATATTTATTTCAAAATAAATTCACATTTATATAAAATGTATGTGTGTATGTATATATCAGTACATCTATATGCATGCATATACATACACATATATATAATTTTAAGTGATATTGTATAACAGCTGCAGCTTGGAAATTTTTTTTGTCATATGACACATGTTGGCCACAGCAATAAAAGCTTAATAAATAAATATTTTAAGCTGTGCAGAATCCCAACACAAATACAAAAATTAGTGAAATGATTTATGTTAAATTACAATATATACAATTTTCAAATATTACTTGACTATTATAAATAATTGAGAATTTTGACAAATAATAAAATGTAATGAGATCTTCTTAGGGTATGCAAAATACTGATGTTCAACATCTTACAGTCAAGTCTTCTCTCCAGATGGCATTCTGAAACAGAAGAAAAGAATATTTTAAAACTAATACCAAATTTAAAATTATGGTATTATACTGTAATAAGAATTATTCTTACATTTTAATAACTTCGGTTATTCTGCCTTTGGGCTAACCGACCTTGAAGATTCAGATTTGTTTCTTGCAGTCTGTTTCCTTTTTTTCATATATTCTGGAAGAAGAAATTCTATTTAATATTTTCAGAATAATTGAATCTCTTCATATAATTACATTAAATTAATAATAATTTTTATTTTCTTAACGTAAGTTACACAACGATTATCAAACACGTTTCTCTGAAACATCAAGTTTACAGGATAAACAAAACTACTATACTTCCTTATATTAAAGTCACTCTATGCTCAAAAGCGCCACCTTTTGGCATTAAAATGAAATAACAGCATAGTAAACGGAAGTATAATTTTATAGTTTATAAAAAAACACTTGCTGATAATCGTAAACGAGTTATTGTAATAGTTGCATATATTACAAATTCTTAAATATTCCACTCAAAAAAAAACGGATAAAAATATATAAACAATTGTGTGTATTGAAAAACATAAGTCATTTAAAAGAATTCAATACTCACAACTAACTTGTCTTACCAGTCGTTGATGAGTCTAGAGAGTATCAACCTAACCAAGTTCAGTGACCCAACTCAAGCGTGCCTAAACAAAGTCACGATTTTTCGCTCAGGTATAGTGGAATTATTTCATACAGCACTATCTATACAGAGTGAATCAAAAACATACAGCATACTGTCGACACCTACGATATTTTAATAACACGACAGGTTAGCGAACGTAAACAAAATAGCATTTTTAAATATCCAGTGGAGTAACGTATTTCTTTTTTTAAAGGATGAAAAATATCAATAAACTTATATTTATGACCCGGATTAAGATCTAGTACGAAATAAATAATACATAAATTTAAACTTCTACTACTAGTTCATGAATACAAGTGATATCAACAACACAAGGTGATGAGGATCATCAATGAGGCCATTGCCCTCCAGAAGCGTTGGCTTCTATCATGCGAGGAGGTCGTGTCATACACCAACTATGGTATCCACATTTCATCATCGTTCCTTGGCATTTTACACTTTACTATGTAGAATTTGAATATCAATTAGAATATTTGATCTTGGGAGACCGGATATCGTTTATTTGATAATATATATCTATATATATATAAAGATAATATATCATTATAATAAGCTATATGCATCTTTCGTTATCTATAGGAGGCCAACTGATTTATAAAGGTAATATATCATTATAATAAGCTATATGCATCTTTCGTTATCTATAGGAGGCCAACTGATTTTAATTAGCGTCTAGTGTTCAGGTTTAGGAAATAAAAGCCGTGATTATTTAAGAATAACACTTATAAATCGTGTATTATGTATGGTTACATGCATGTGTTGTCAAACAAAGCTATTATCCAGAATAAACTCTCTAGGCATCTCAATGTGTTATTAAAATAGCGCAGTTCCTCTCTTCCGAAAACAGGAACATCTGGCTTCAATTTTTTCGTAAACAGGAGTATCACATAAAATATTTAAAGATATAATTTAGAAGAAGAAAAATCGTTCGTTGTTAAACGACAATAATAAACCGACTTTCAGGTTTGTTTTGATGGCACTTTTAACTAAAAAAAGTTCCCGTCTTGATCTCGTATGTGTGACTCATTGCGTCGGATGACGTGAAGTGAAAAATAAAATTGATGCAATGTAATCAAGCCGAGTCGATGCAGTTAAATATTACCGTACAAAATAGAGCTGTAAACAACATATCATGTGTTATAAATACCCGAGACGTTAATGAATTCTGTGTAGCTGCTAACATTAATTATCTTGTGTTCCTTCCCGAAAATTTTATGCTATTCTTAATTTGATAATCCTAAGTTTTTGTTACTTTAAATTTAACGATCTGATCAATGGAAAAATTTAATAATAGGATTTACTGTCACGTTAATTATACTGCAGCTATTTTTAATTCTTCCAAATTCGTGATTCACTTTGACATTTACGAAAATTGCATATCGATATATCCGAAGACTCGAATATCTGCTATTTTGATACGAGTTTCTTCCTAAATATTATGTAACCTCTTGAATAATTGTATTTAATAAAATAATTGCGATTGAGAGGAAGTTCTCTGCCTTAAAATAAACGCGAATTTTTCGATTTTTTTTTAATAGATTGCGATCAGCAATAAATAACTGGGCTATTTACTGGAGAAGTTTTAATGACAAATTTTATAATTTTATTGGATTTTATCCGTTACAATGTTTTTACCTGTTTGTAAAACTGGTTATAATCGTGTTTTGCGAATTATTATGCGATCGAGATTTACCGCACTTCCGCTCTGGATTTGTTAATTCCCCATATTTTTCCGACTTCGAAACAGTGAACACTTTCATCGCTGCCGCCGACACTTTTTTTCCTTCTCGTAAATAACGAAACGGACTTGCTAGCGCCAACAAACGGAATTAGTGCACACTAATCATTACACAAATTAGCAATTAGGAATGGAAGTAAAAACGCACTTAATGATTACAGAATTAAAAAATACATTTCTATCAATTATGTAATTGAATCTTGTGGATGATGTAAAAGTTCAATGGGTAATAAATTCTCGACTTTTATCTTTTTAACCTGCAGTTTGTTATGATTGCGATAGATTCTTTATTATGGTTATCGCTATTTGTTGCAACTAAAAGCGTGCATCGATACAATTTTAAGGTGAAGTTTTGTACAGGTTGGAGCTGGTGGTAGCGTAGATCTGCGTCTTTTATAGATAGTTCTGGTAGTGGCAATGACACAATCTTAAAGGTACAGTGATGTGCACGAGGTCGAGCCAATCAGAGATCGGGCCAACGAACGATCCAAGCAGATGGAAAGTGGAAGAACCGGTTTCTGGGCTAAGGGGCCAAGGTTACTAAGAGTAGTAAAGGGGAAAGAAAAAAGGGGAAGAGTACAGAAATAAAAAAAAGAGAGCCATGTTGTGGGGTGAATGCCCATGCAGTGCATAGGGGCAGTGAAGTCACGAATATGTAATCAAGCCAGTTATCTGTTGTTCTCTAAAACCCTTTCTCCTGTCCGCTGATGACTATTAAACGTACGTTGGGTTAATTTTTTTGTGTTTTTTTTATCCTCCGAGACATATCGAAAAGCAGCAATCAACTTTGATAAATTGATGTCACCATCGGCTCAAAAACAATTTTCTCCCGGGTAGATGTTTAAAAATGGAACTTTTTAAACAGTTTTCGCATCATTCCTAGAATTCGATACTAATATTACAGATATATGAAGCTGTTCGCTAAGCGTTTAAATATCTCGAGATATGATAACCAAATTTTGCAAGAAAGTTCCCGAATACTTTTTAATCGATCTTTTAGAAGTATTAGAATAAATAATTTCAGCAAAACGAAGTAAATCATTAATAAAATATTCGAGTTTTATTTTTTTAGAATTTCCGAACGAAATTGGTGCACTTGCGAAAAGTTATAAATATTGCATTTTAAAATTAATGTTTTTAAAGTGACATCCCCAATTTTATCGCTCTGAAAATTCAATTTTTTTTAAAATAATAATATAATTATTATTAAAGCGTTTAATAATTGTCAAATATGACAATCTACTAATTCGAGATAATAGTTTGGTAATTACTTTTCCTACTTTTAAATTTCCTGGGAATTTTTATTTGGATATTTCACAGTCGAAAAGATGGATGCAAAAGCTTTCTCTAGGTAATCTCCGTGACGTTAATTATATCGATCATCAGCACGGAGATTGATAGAACTTGGTTAAGAAGACAAAACTTGGTTGATGACTCATTATTATTGGTCGATCTCACGCAGAACAACTTTGTTCTTTTTCATTTTTTTTCCCTCTCTTCGGTAGTCGAACATTCCCACACTTCATCTAGATTCTGCAGCAGAAGGAATGAATAATAATAAAAAAACGAAAGAAAGTAGAATGGCCTAATGTTTAAAAGGACATCCTGATTGCTCCGGGTCAGAAATTAGCGATTGAAGCCACACTGTGATTTAAATGATGGCCATAAAAGTTTTACAACTAGATTTATCATCTTAAAAAAGCTAAAAAATCGCAATATCTGTTATGTTTATAAAATTTATTATACCGAAAAATTATTCCATAAAGTGTAATTAATGTTTTCTTATTCTTTGGTTAACTTTAATCGCGCAATCGAGATCGCGTGATTCGCAACTTAAAATCATTATTTATCCAAAACTGGTCCCGTGATCTCGACCAAAGACGAAAATTGCGCTGATTTTCTTTTTTCCCTCTCTCAAAACGTTAAATAAACAACGTGTTTTATCTAATTTATGTCGAAATTTTTTTAGAAATTAATCGATTCCGTAACGCAATGCTAAGTTATACGTAGCGTTAGGTAATTTTTTTTTTAAATGTACTTGTTATAACGATAACACTACGCTTAGTATGCATTTAAATCTAATTTTCGAAAGGAAAATAATAACCGAAAAACTGGAAAAAAAAGATTAGAAAAAAGAAACATCCTTCTCGTGTGTCAGTTCGAAGGCGCAAATGTCATTTTGCAGCTCAACAACGAACAACTTTTTCAAAACTTTTTTCCGTTCTTCCCTCCCGTTTCTGCGCACGCGTAATTTGTGTACGAAAGTTTGAAAATACTGCTACCCAAATAGACTCCGCCCAATTTCCAGGGTTGACGAATCGGTGCAGAATACATTGGCGAAGGTCACAGAGTCATTTCAAGGTCAGTATAGCATGTTAGTTTTCAAACGTACGCGTGCAGAAGATAGTGAGGTGTTATCAACCTTTCGTTCAGAACTATAAATGAACTGATGTGATAAAACAACACTAATACAATAATAAACATCCTGTATAATACATTTATTAGACTAATTCGACCAATTCTAGACGATACATCACCGAGCAGAAAAAAAATAAAACATACTAATCCTTTTTAAAAGCGGAACTTAACCGTACCTAGTGCAACAATATACTTCAACTGTTACCAAAAGCGAGTATTAAAAACACACTGCAAGGTGATATTCGTTGGTTGATGCTAATAAATACAAAGTCCCATTCGTCGTCGATTCTGTAAACATGTAATAGATAAAAATATCCAAGCGACAAAACCTGAAGTGTAATTATGACATAAACAAATATATTTGATAAGTTTCGAGAAGAGAAAACGTTTCGACCGCTCATTGTAACAAGGTTTTCCATGCTAAGTCAATGACCTCTCTCTTTCTCTCTCACTCGCACTCTCTCTCTGAGTTAACTGGCAAGCCAGAAAAAACTCTTAAGTGGGTGTTGCTTTCCATTTATCGTAATTCGAAAAAACTATGACGCAATAACAGATAAACTTTTAGATATGTCTTAGGATTTTTTCCTCTCTTCCTTTTAATCTATAACTATTATTTATTTATTTATTTATTTATTTAAAAGGATTCAAACTTTCGGTAACGAAACACGTTCTGAGAAAACTTGTTTTTTTCCTATTTATGATGTTACATAAAAATTCATTCTTCGAGTGCCAAAGTGATTAAGCGTAAACAAACGAAAGTAATAACAATAAATTTTACCTATCGCTTCTTTATTAACTTTTTTATAAAATTTAAATTTGAATCTATATTTTGCATGTTTTTCCGTGCCTAAAACAGTTTTGGACGTGTTTAGTCTTTCCGTCTCTGTTGCTAATTTGAAAAGTATTTTTAGTCAGAAACCCACTTTAACACATTTGGTAATACTGAAAACTTTTCTCGCTCTCTTTTTTCTTTTACTTTTTGGTCACGCTCGTCATCTGAGAAAAATTTTGCTAGGGCAGTAAAATGTTTTTTTTTTTTTTTTTTTTTTTTTTTTTTTTTTTTTTTTTTTTTTTTTTTTTTTTTTTTTTTTTTTTTTTTTTTTTTGTACGCGCGTATATGTGTATGTAGCAAACTCTCGAAGACAAAGATGTTTCTTTGAATAAAAGGAAGCATTTTCAAAATAAAAATAAAGCTTTTTTAAAACACGACTTGAAACGTTTTTCTCGGTAACTAATTTACAAATTTAAATAAAAGATGCGCTGTTGTGTATCGCGTAATTAACGAGGAAATAAATTGCCTACTGAAAATGTTTAAATTTCTTCAAGTACGGGGCGTTTCGAGAATTCTAGAGCTAATTTAGGAAGGGGAAAAAAACGGACTCAAGAGCTGTTTGAAAAGTTTGTAATCCTTTCTTTTTATTATTATTATTATTAATCGCAGTTATTTTTTGTTTTGTTTTTCCCCTCATTCTACACAGTTACATTTTTTTCTCGGTAACGAAAACTGCAACAAAGTGATACTAAAGAATACTTATTATTACCTTACACGCAGATAAAACTAAAATCATATTTTAGACAATCACAATGACCTATTCTGAGTAATTTAGACATAAAATGGCGCCTAGCATCCTCGAGATGGCGTGAGGACTCCGAGAGTTAATGAAGACAAGGACAAAATTGGTTTTTCAATCTGTGAAAGAGCTTCGTTTAAAATTTATAATTCCGTTTAATGTAACTTCCTAGGAGAATGTGCGCTTTCAATTTGAGTAGTGTGATGTACAGTACGTCGAACGAAAATATGAACGATAAAAAGTATCGCTCTAATTCCAACTTTCTCCTGGAAGAAAACTTTCGAATTCCCAAATATTTCCTATAATTGAGGTTCTTAAACAATGCCATCTGTGGGTCATTCCAAGAAATAAGTAATTGTGACGTTAAACATGACGTAAGAAATTACTGGTCGAACTGGTTGGCTCAGATGATAGGACTTTTTAACACATTCACTAACTTTCTTCACTTATATTTTAAAACCATACAGGAAGTTCTCGGATTGTAAAGTATTTTAAAAATTAATTTTACTTTTTTGATCTGTAATTTTCTTACGATTACACGATCACAGGAAATCAAGAGTTATCGGATACCACTCGTGAACTCGGCAAACATAAACAAAACGGTTTCTTGTTACACAATATAACGTTGGGGATTGGATGACGATTTTCAGCTGACGACATAATCTTCTTCTGTCCTTATTCCTTTCCGTATTCGTCCTAGTAAGCGCACCCTTTTCCGAATTCTTTAAACCGTGGAATGAGGTCAGTTGACGTAGATACGTAGGACGTTACTTCCGTTTCATCAAAACGGGAAGTGACCCATCTGCTTATCACGTATTCAATCCTTTATTGGATACAGGTGGTCAGTGTTTTCTATCAATTTTTTGAGAACAACCGCATCGTGTCGGTTAGCACTTACTCTCAATGTTTCCTTACCTCGTTTAAAAGTGAGAATTTTTTTCGGATACGGTTCTTCTTTATTACCCATGTTTTTTTTTTAAGTACGGTTCGCCGAGCGTGTTAATCCCCATAATGGTTCGATTACGAATGGTTTGTGACCATTAAAAATCCAAAAAATCGCTTCTTGTTCGAGTTTATAGCCGTGTTTTCGTCCACTCTTCGAATTCAAACTTTGCTCTGTTATGAGCAAAATCTCAAAATCTAGGTTTTTTATAGAACAGGACGGAACTTTTTGACGCAAAAAAATGCCAAAATGTCTAAACTAAACTATAAAAACAATCTTTTTAGCCAGGAAACAGTTCGAACTATGTATAAAATGGAAACAGCAGGACTTCTCAAAGAGTTAGCTGAACGACAAATATTTTTCATTTGCGCTTATTGATTAAATTAATAAATTTAGTAATAGAAAGGTCGTAATAACGGACAAACAAACTCGGAATCGAATTAAAAACTGACGGTTTATAGGAAATGATAAGCATTTTTTTTATCAATCAAACTCGGTGTTTGTTCATATCCACGTAGAGAAACGATACTCGAGTCGGCGAAATATGGATTAGTCGAATTGATATCGAATCGTTTTTACGTCTTTACGATGAAAATGTAGGTCACTTGAATAATGACGTCAGTCAATATATTATCACAGCTGTCACCACAGATCATCTTTAAAACAGCGTCCGAATGGAATTTTTTAAATTTAATAACGGAAATTCAAAAATTGGCCGGCTTCCAATTGGCTGACGTGTTTGATTGAACCTTATAACACACATTTTCCAACGGAATTTAAAAAAGAAAGGGAAAAAAACAAACCGTTAGTAGTGGACGACGAGTATGTATAGCATATCTAACGTTCGGTATAGGAATAGTAAAAGTGAGCAAATGCCTACCTGGTATACGTGTTTGGGTCACGCCCCCTACGCTGGATCTGCTACAACTTGCAACAGATTTGCCCTGTTGATGCGTTGCCTTTCTCTCCTTATTAGCGGACCTTAATTTGTACGGTTCCCTGACAGGAGTCCAGTCGTACCTTCCAGTTAACGGCACCCCTTCTTCGAAATCAAAGTTCCATGTTTCTCTATCTTTTTGTCGTTGTATCGCCAGTTCTCTTCGTACAAATTGTCGATTTTTATCGTGATCCGTTGGACCAAACAGTGCCCGGCAGACCGTTGATACCGCCGTCTTCTTATCACCGCCGGCCGCTTGCTGCACTGGACAACAAACTTCTCCCGTACTCATTGCTGGGTCTGACTGCCCAGTATCTTGTTCCTCGCTCCCTGGATTACTGGTGTGCATATAGTGACAACGCTTGCAGGTGTGTTCGACACTGACGTACTCCCACTCTCCTACGTCTGAGGTTGTACGTTACTAACACGTGATGACGTTATGTTCCTCCATTGGACGGCCACGCCGTGACGTCATCGAACTCAGGACTCGCGTAAACAAGGCGTAGGGGTCTTTAACCTGGTTGGTGTCCCTTGTACAGCAGGGCTGTGGCAGAACTTCACGCTCGCTCTGTGTTGTACATGCAAAGAAAAAAAGGTTGCGTCATGTGCTGTGTATGTTACAAACAACTGAAACAATTATTTAGTTGTTCTTAGAATATTTTCTATCTAATTATTGATTCGTCATTTCCGATGAATCGTTGAATTACAACCGCGTAAATTAGGGCAAAACTGAGAAAAAACTCTTACTTAGTCGTAAAAATAAACAAGAGTATTTTAAATGATTAATTATTATTTAAGACACGAATTCGATTATTTAAATACGCTTTTCTTAAACTAAAACAGTAAAGAATAGAATAAGTTAAAAATACCACCAGCCTTACGCTCTAGGATGGTCGAAAATATACGTCCGTACGGTTTCGAGTTTCTACCAAACACGACGGAAATTTCGTAAACTGTCTTTTATAGCAATATATAGGTGGAGTTTGAAAAATTGACGCACCAATGCCTTCTTTGCCAATATTTCCAGATGGTGTCCTTCACACATTTGGGTTGTTTAGTGCGCGCAGAAAACACTAACGAACTTGCAGAGTCCAATATAGGTTCCAAAAATCACCAGGTCACATCTGTTACTCTATGACAGATCACAGTTAGCCCGCTAGATCACTTACTCCACGACTTTCACACTCAGTCCAGTTCACACATGCGTCACGTCCATGAGCGTTTTGCTTCGGCCTTATCATTCCCATTTTCCTGTCTTGGCGTGATTAAGATGGGAGAAATTAATGCAGGTCTACATTATAAAATGCTTAATTTAAATAAATTACTTTCCATTTATATAAACGGATTATTTCTAATTTTATAATAATTAACTTTCAAAGTATTGCCATAATTTAAAATAATTATTCGTATATCCGCTGCACATTTGCGAATTTGTATAACGCTTTCATAATTGATGAGAATAACGTTTATTATTATTATTTTATACTTTTTTTAATGCACGAATTAACACCTATTAAAAATAATTTTCTTCGGAATTAATGAATGCTCTATTCATTTGATTTTTAGTGAATAGAAAGTTATGTCTGTATGCAGTAATAACAATAATATTAATAATAATTACTTTTTGTTTCTTCCTCCTTCGTGACAATGATTCTAGTGTATTTATGCTGAGCTATTTTAAAATATAATGGCCAAAAACGTTGAAATAATTACCCAAAAGTTTTACCAGAAAAAAGAAAATTGTTAGTTTAATTTAATCATTCTTGGAGGAATTAAAAGGAAACGCTCCAAATTAAAATATCCGCTGACGAAACTACCGAAAACAATTCCTTTCCTTTTTAGGTTTTAGAAAACTGAAGAATGTTTATGTTGCAAATTAGTTACTGTTTGAAATGATATCTCTCGTTCAGCGATACAATATAACTTTCAGCGCCCAAACACTTCTGGCTTTAAACGGATAAGTAAGGGAAAGACTAACATATCCTGTAGTTTTTTCAAGCGACGTTTCCTGTATTACACATATGTTGATGCATGGAGCTGATGAGGAAACAGGATATACTGTAGGTGGATGTCATACAATTGTCCTAACAGACAGAGCCATCCAAAGACACCTGTGAGGCACGTGTCCTACCGACCAGAATGGCACACGGCGCGTGTTGCAGGTGGGAGGAACAGGTAGGCTGATTGAAGAGGTTATGTACAGGTAGAAGCAACTATGGTAATTACACATGCCTGCTGTGGCATAAACCTATCTTTCTGTCTGAGTGGGTATATTGTCTGTAATTTAGCACATCGTGCCCTCTAACTTTATCGTTTGAGTAATTGTTTACTTGTGTCTTATAATTTTGTATACAATAGTCTCTCTCTGCATGGCGTGACTAACTTCTGTTTATGTTTTGTCATTATCAATATCATTATTATTATTATTAGTAATCTAAAAGTATTTTAACATAAACGTTAAACAAAATAATTACTTATATAGAAAATGTTTTTTTGCCTTAAAAAAATATGTACCATCAGAGATATATCTCTGATGGTATATTATACATCTTTAATAATATCTGAAATTTAAATTCGCGTATGAATAAAGGTACAGGCCTAAGCGTTTCTATTGATATATTATGACTCAGTCTTTTATCTGTAGAAATCTATACAAAAATCATATTTTGAAACAATGATTAAAATATCAAATATTTTAAAAATAAATAACTAACTTGTAAGTTAAAAATGCATGAAATTGTTACGAAATGCTCTACATGTATTCTTTCATATATATATAAGAACAGTATAAACAAAGTAATTTTTTACTTTTTTGGTTTTTTTCTATTTTATAAATTTACATTTATAAAAATTTAAATTCAAATTTTAGTTATTTTTTCTTTAAATGTAACTGCATTACATGTAATTATCATAAATTTATTCTTACTACAAGCAGTTTGCATGTAAATAATGTGGTTGTGTGAAGTTAATGAGTTATGAAAACAGATACATTTTCTAGAAAGAAAGAAAGAAAAAAAAAAAAAAACATTTTTCAGCTCCTCGACTTAAATAATATAATTTCATTGCTAAATAGTATTCTGTTAACCACTTTTGGTAGATATCTTGGGTTAATCAAGTCTATATTTACATTTAATGTCACGTGAAGTTACTGAATCCATTTTTAAATCCATGTTTACACGTTGACTTAATATTGAAAAAAATTTTAGTAAGTGATATAATTTATAAGTTATCTATTGCTGAAATAAATTTTAAAGATAGTTATCCTTAATATTTATTGACGAATTTCAATAGGGCATTGGGTATAATTATATAAATGCGGAACTATTCTTAGACGTAGGTCGATAGGGTGGAGAAATGGTGTAGGCACTCTTTTTCCTTCACCACAATCAATATTAGGGTTTAACTTAGTTCTACAGGCGTTTCCGAGGTATTACTCACTGTCCGGGCTATATTTAGCTTAAAATTTTGATGATAAAGGACCGCCTAAGCATCGAAAAGGAAAAATTCTCTAGCGACGATAACTTTAAAAATGTACACCGGCAACAAACAATATCTCTGATGTTGTAGACTTAGAAGGTACTATTCTATAAATATTTACATTCTAATTAGTATAATAATATACTGTATGAACGTACTGTAATAGTATGTTCACCCACGCAACTATTTTTAGATACTGCAGTGATACGAGCTTGGTATCTAAGTAACGGAAGTGCTTGACTGATATTGATTTTTCCCACATTTACTAACGGAAAGTTATACATTTAAAATAGGTTAAGTGTTGTCATAACAAGTTGATTATATTTTATTTTCAATTAGAATAGGTTATACGACCCAAATCTACTCTTCGCAAAAATTTTTCTTTATCGGCATTTATTGCTACTTCGTTCCCTTCGTTTTGATCTGAGTGAGTCCAGATGCCTCTTGACCCACCGACGATGCAAAAACAATTGTGACATTGTGAGTGGAATTTTCTCTATCATTTTCTCCAGTTATATTCGAGTGCATTATAGTTTAATATCGGGAATTATCTTAGTCTTTTTTTCTTTACGTTATATATATTTTTATGTATTTATATCCATTATAAAGTACAATATCAATTCATGACTCAAGCAATAAGTTTCCAGTCTGTCTGGCTTGTAAAGGACCTCAACCTAAATAATCTAACTATCCAGATTGGGTGTAGGCACGAGTTTATAACATATAAATTTATTTTATTAATTCTTTGATACGTTTAGAACGTTTATTATTATTTTTATGAATAATTAATATTTAAAAAAATTATTTACCGCGTAATATATTCATTTAATAGAACGGGTGATGTTAAAATACATTAAATTTTTATCGTTTTAGTTCTGTTCGAATATCATAAGTTGTTTTATTTTCATTGTTGTTTTAATATATTTTTATGAACTTATCAGTCGAGCAGATGGCTCGATGTCTGAGATACGTTCACGATGTTTTCGGATTTAATAAGTAGTCTCTTGACGTGATGCATTTTTTTTTAGCGTCAAGAATAAAGGCCAAAAAATAAAAATATTGTGTTAAAAATTTAAGGAACAGCTGATAAATAAACCCAACATCTGCTCTAATTTTTATCTTTTTGTTTTTATTATTATTATTATTAAAATGCGTGACGTTTGCGAGCAGACTTATTTATATTCGTATCTCGAATTATTATTATTATTTATATTCTTTTTTTAAAATTTTTATTGGTTATTTAAAATACATAAAAGTGGACAGGTTATCGTCGTCGTGCCGTCCTATTTATGTATAAAAGTATAACAGGAGAGTGAGAAGAGTTATCGACAGAAATAGGCCTATACGACACGACTGCGTTGGATAATACGTCTCCTTATTGTTAAAACAGTTGTTAAATCATGTTTGCGAAGGTATAGTGTTCTAATTAATGTGTAACGCGTTACACATCTCCACCAGAACAGCTGGTGTATCATTCAGATGGTTTTGACTTCAGGCCACTGCACTCTGACCACCTGCCGATCGAACTATCCCTTCTAGCATTTTTGTTTTGTTTTAAACACATCAGAATTCTAGTCTACTACATCCTAGAAAATTTTCATGCGCGACCCTTTTCGCCAGTTTTTATTACTGGTTGACTAAGAAGAGTTAATCGTTCCAATTTGCCTTCTATAAGACGGACAAAATAAAAAAATAATAATAATAAACTAAAGCAAACGTTTTAGATTATTCGTATTATCGAAACTGTCGAATTGTACCTTTTATAAATGCCGTAATTATATATATGCCACAAATTACTATTAATAAAATTTAAATACGGTACGGTGTTTTCTTACTACACTTTTTTTTCTTCTAATGTCTGATAACCAAATAGACGTGCAATTCTTGGTTGGAGGACTGAGGCCCACTTGTCCTATGGCTCCAGGCAACGCATCCATTATTCCTTCACTTTATAGCATCTGTCTTAGTTTTTAATCTAGAAAACTAAATACAGAATTTAACAGTTTAATATTCCAAACTCGTTTTCTTTTATTTATAAGTAGGTTAATTAATAAACTAAAAATATATAAATATATGTATATTAGTAATGTGGAAGCTGATAACGTCAATTAGATACTATTGATAAATTTTTGATAATATTTTAACTTCCTATTTTGAGTGAAAATGATCCTGGGTGTGGTTCGCGACTTATCAATAAGCAATTGTAGAGAACACTTGACCTCCAAACTTCTTCAATTGTTTCGTTTACCAATGAATAGCATTCGACAATATGAAATCCCAGAAACCGAGTATAAGTGTTTGTTTTTCTTATCAGTTTCATCATTATCTTTAGTTAAGACATTATCATTTCTTCCCGGCAAGGTTTCAACATTCATTTTTAAGTATCTTTTTATTTAGAGAATCTTGTCTGGGATTGTTTTGAAATGCTTTTGTTAAGCGATTCATTGTGCTGTTGTTTTTTGAAACTCGACTTCATAAAAGAATAAAGATAAGGAATTTTTAATGAAAAGAATTCCTAATGAATTATTCTTATTACATTCTTTTTCTTTTACTGAGAAAAGTTTTTTCTTTTTTCTTTCACTATGCGATTCGGGATTGACGCGAGGTCAAAGGTGCCATAATTATTATTACAGTATTAATTTCGGCCAATTAACAAAAAAGAAAAGTCGAATCTGCTCGAAAAACGTGATAAATCGAAACGGTTTTCGAAGTCTAAACAAGTTTTAATATAAAACCAGGAAGTGTCTGGACGGAACTGTTCATTTCCTGATTGGCAGTTCCTGTTAATAGGAATTATCCTTGGACATTTTAAAAACATTCTACATCTGGGCTGTTAGTGGGGCAGGAAGCATTATCGGTCGAACTGCGGACAAATAAACATGCATTATGCGCTATATAGGTCAATTGGCGATAATGTTTCATATCGAATAACAAATTAATCTTTGTTATCCAACATTAGTTAAACAAAATGTGCGAATTTTGAATCCAATATCGGTGTTTTGGAGAAAATTAACCGATAATTTATATATCTCTTATTGAAAAACCAATGTTGAAATCTTCTATTGCATAATTTTTATTAGAATGACATTCCAATACAAGTGAGTCGGAAAATATTTGTTTTTTTTTTTTTTCTTGTAATCGCCAAATTAAAAAAGAAAAACGGAAATATTTTTGATATTTCGATCGATTTCTGGATTATTTTTTAATATTTACTATAAATAAACGTTCACCTCGTTGATAAATTTCTACTTGAGACATTAACTTGCTGCTGATGAGGTACAAGTCCACCTTAGTGGTTGAAAGATTTTTTTGTAAACAGTTAGACAAAACAGTTCAGAAAAATCTATAAATAATTTTTCCAAATAATTATAGATTTTTCTGAACTGTTCAAATTTAAAGAACAGTTTTCGGACTCTAGTTCAATAAATATTTAGGAAAAATATCTGCATAGAACTATATACAGGATATCTATATATAAATTGTTATATCGGATGAACTTTATGTTTTGCCTAACAAAAAATAACAGTTTAAATTTTTCCGTTTAGCATCCTCTGTTTTTTTTAGCATCTTTATAATGCTTCATCGTTCAACCGAATATATTATCTTGAAAATCGTCTTGGTTAATCGAGTTTTCTCAAGATTTCACCGGATATCTTCCCAAAGGGGGGTTTAAATGACGGTTACTAACCTCGATATATACATTTAAAGGTCCTTTTTTGCATCCCGAACTTCCAGTTTTATCATCGACAATTATAAATTAAAAAAAAAATATTAATTTTTTTTTTACTAGCATAAAAACTTTTTATTGGATTTTTACTTCTCTTTTTACACATTTATTTCTTGTTGACATTTTTCCATCTCCTACACGTGATAAACATCTATCTATCCGGGAAATGGACACTTATCGAAAAGGATAATCTGAGGTCGAGTCGATGATAGTAGTTCTTACTCGATATTCTGTTTCGACATTTCTTTCTACAAACAACAAAAAAAAAAAAATACAATATTTTTTAATATAGAAATCGCGTAATTAATTTTCACGGTTTGAACCTTACTCGAAATTCTGTTTCGACATTTCTTTCTACAAACAACAAAAAAAAAATACAATATTTTTTAATATAGAAATCGCGTAATTAATTTTCACGGTTTGAAATTTCATTAACATTTTGAAAAACCTATTACGGAGGATGATTGCAGTTGACATAAAGAAAAAAAAAGGCTGATATATCATTTTAAAGCGCTGAGTTTGCCAGTTGATTATTCAGTTACCGAACGACTTTCTGTCTGTTTAAACAAGATGATAAAATGAGATTTAAATCGAAACAAAAGCCGCAACCGAGAATGCAACCAAGCGTGCAAGGTGGATCCGTTTATAGTAGATACCACCCCGACAGGTATTGTACATGCAACGGTTCAGATGATGATAATACAATAGCTGCCTTTTGTTTTCCGTTTTTTGTCAGCTTCCCTTTTTGTTTCAGGCGTTTGGCATTTAAAGTATGAACAATATTGTCCGTTGTACATTATAGAAATTAAAACTGTCTAAGAAATTCTCTCTGCTGTCGTCTACACCCGAATGCGTTAACACCCGCATCGAAAATTATATTTTAAACTAAAGAAAAATAAAACTATTCTAACAACGCAAAATTAACATTTAAACAAGTCTTCTGATAATTAAAAATCCGTATAAATTTTAAAAACTTTGTTAAATTCTAATCACGGCAATTTATCTTTGTGACCTCTCAAAATAAAAACTTGTAAAGAGATAAGTCCCAACTAAAATAGCATAATTTAAAGCGAAGTGATGATTATTACACGTATTATCATCATTTCTTTTTTTATATCTTAGAATTCATGATTTTAGTTGTAATTTCTTTAACCCGTACGTTAGAAAACAAATCCGCATTTTGAATTTTTAAATATAGGCTTAATTATTTATCAAAGAACAAAAAAAAATGTCGGGCGTTAATTATTGAAATTTAGATCAATAGGTCATGTAAACGTTCTTGTCCTTTACTCATTTGTATTAATTCTGTTTTTCGAAAGATTTCGTATCAGTAATTTAAGACGTTGGCCACGTGTGGAAGAGAATTTACAACCCGAGGAATGAAAAAAAGAAAAAAAAATTTTCCTTTACGATAACGCCGCCATCTGTTCGATAATTTTGAAACTAAAACGAAAATTCGATTGTTTTTGATGACATCGATAAACTTTAGCAGTTTTTTATTAAATTGTTTTCCTCCATAAAATTAAATTATAAAGCAATAAAAATTTTTATTTCTATTATAATTTAATAGTAATTTGTTTTTAATTAATATATCGATCGGTGTTATTTTAATAATGTATATAATTCAGTATGTAACTATTTGGATAGGATATTTTGAAACATTAAAAATTATGATTGACAGACATTTTAAAACTATTTTTTTATTGTGAAAAACTTTTTTAATGTTTAAAAATACTTTTACGATAATAAAAACGATTAATTTGTAATCATAAAATAAGAAAAATGTTGTTTTAGACAGATAGTGTCGATACAAACTTGGAAAAAATTTTTATAACATTTTATGCGAATTCTTTATCGGATTAAACGTCAACATCCGTTCTTTACTGCAAAATTACAATAACAAGATATAGTACAACCGACGTACTATACTGTAGTTGCGATGAAGTTAGTACAATCGAGCTATTTTGCCTTCCACTGTTAATGCTATGAATGAGTAACATTGTCTACAACACCAAGCTACTTCAGTTTGAAGAGTTACTCTTTTAAAACGTATTTCCCGCCAGGTTACATCAACGGAAATTAAAGAAGCATTCTTTTTCTTTAAACAACGATAAGTACTCTCCATAAATTTGATTTAGTAGCTTATTAAATTACAATGGAAATTCTAACTTAGCTAGTGTATTTTTACTTATTTTTGAGAAACTTGAACCAACCCAAGCGGATTTTGATGCTTATAATTTCAATCATATATCATGTCATATCTTAATTTAGATGAGACCTTTAATTCTCTGTAGTAAACACGGTATTTTGCCATCATTTCTAAGAGCTTTAGAGTGATTTTCTAAATTCTATATTGTTTCATTCATAAAAGAAAACGTAAACTAATTTTCATCAATTGGTAGAATATTATATGTTGTTTTTTTATGATGATACAGATTTCTGAATGAAAATTAAAAACTCTCTTACAAATTTTACTGACGAAAAAGCGTTTAAACTTACCTTATTGTGCTGCAAAGTTGGTGCATAAGAATTAAGTGCTTAAACTGTTAGGAGTCGAGAAATTATATTGAAAAAAACATTCTGAATAAATTTAACTGGAAATGGAAGAAATATATATTAATATTAAACGAGTTTTTTTTTTTCTCGAAGATATAACATGTTATAAGAATTGATATGAAAATTAATCCAATTTTCCACATTACAGATTCTAGGTAATTAATATTTTGCATCGTTTTACTAGATCTTAATCGTTGCTTAGTAATAAGCCAAGACCTAAGTTTTATTAGCAGTCAAGCGGTAAATTATATTAGTTTAAAAAAAGAGTTGCTGATTACAGTTTCCGGTAGTAAGCAGAAGCTTATCCTGTTTTATCACATGTAAGTTTGGTTAGTTGATGTGCTTTGGACACGCAAGAGATATTCAAAATTGTTTTGAAAATTTGAATTTTTTAAATTTTATTTCATGCATGTTTATTAATCATCTTTGAAATAAATTTATTTATTTATTTTTTTCCTGTTATTCAACGTCAAGATTTTAATCGCTGACGAAACTATGCGAAAAGGACAAGTTCCTCTTAATTACCACTACATAAACTCCAAAATTCAAGTACCGAACATCAATGAAAGCTAATCACGTAAATAAAGTCAAAACTTTACATTTTAAATATTTTATTATTTTAGTAATTTAAGATTGGAAACTTTTTTTTATAATTCGCATATCTCATCACTTATCTAAACTGAAGCTGATGATTTGATGAAAGTCGATTATTCAATTTTTTACTGAATCAAATAATTAACTTCTCTATAGTTCTAGATAATTTTTTTCTAAATATTTATTTGAATAAATAAATAAATTAATTAACAAATATAATTTTGAATATTTTTGAACTTTATTTGATCATTTATACTGCAATGAAAATTAAAAATAAAGCAAAATTTGAATAGAATGTCCCATTTAGAAATACTGTCTTATTTCTTAATTTATGTAATTTCGGAGTTTATGGGATTCATTTTAAGAATGATCTTTATTCACATTTCTCTCATTAAATGTGAAGAAAAAATTTTCCCAAGGTAAATGTTATAAATTAAGTTCAATTTTTGCCATGCTGTATATTTTTAACAGTAGCTGCTATGTATCTGTTGAGCTGCACCAATATGGTGATACAGTAAAAATCCAAAAATTCGGACTGTTCGGGATTTGGTCGGTCCGGATTTTCCGGATTCTTGGGTAGTACTTTTTAAAATTCAGATTTAAGGAAGAATAAAGAACAGACAAATTTTGTTGGTTTATTAACAAATACAGAATGCTTTATTTATTAAAATGAGTTTATTTTGTAATATTGTTGTATTATTGTTATTCGTTTATTCCCGCAACTCCTGTTGCTTCTTCTGCAATGCTTGTTGACGTGCATGCGCTCTCATACACAAAAGCTCGAAAATTTTAAAAGTTTTGAGCTTTTAAAAAGTCCAGATTCTTGGATGGTCTAGATTTTTGGACTTTTTACTATACAATTTCTATTATCGAATCTCGAAAAGTAGGATTCTTATAAATATTCAATATAGTATACCGATAAACCTCCCCGCTATACATGGAGTCCTAACTTCTGGTATGTCGTGTCAATTCTCTTTCGTGTAAGTGTAAAAAAAATTCCTGTATACTACATTTCCAGGAAATTATGAAATCAATTCTTTGCTGAATTTTTATTCGATTTCGTAAAAAAATTAAGTTGAAACAAGACAAATATTTTAAATAATTAAAATAATTATTCTTCCTATATTGCTAAATCGTAACATATTATATAATGAATATAATTATTAAATGTTAAAATTTATTCTTTTCTTGCGAAGTATGACAAAGCATTTTCGGAATGAAATAATCATCGCTTTCAGAATGTGCCATTTATTTTGAATTGATTAAAGTTAATGAATTAAAATTTATGTTATTAAAATCATCTTCATGTCATAAAAATATACAGTATTAAACAATTCTGTAGCTTTATCGTTATGCTGAACTGTATTAAGATAGTTATGTACAAGGGGAGGCGAAAATGTTCTTATCCTAATCACGACGCGGATGCGCTGGAGATCTGAAATTTGGTCTTTCAACTCTTCCTTTCTACATATTCATCTCCTAGGGCCACACATTTCTCACATTTGCGGAACAATTGTTTAATCCTATTTTTGTAGAAGTCGGCAGATTTAGAGAAAAACCAGCTCCACAGCAGTAATGGCTCCTCATCATTAAAGAAACTTCTCCATAAATGTTTTTTTATATTTCAAACGAGGAAGAAGTTTGAAGGTGTCAGATCGAGAAAATACAGGAGATGGGGCAAGGCTTCATTCATAACCATATTTGCAAAGAAAAGTGACTGTTTCTACACTCGGTGTGCAAGTGCATTATCAGCTAGCAACAACACACCTTTTGACAGCAAACCATATCTTTTTTCTTTGATATTGCCCCGTAACTTTTGTAGCAAGTTCCTGTAGTATGTGCCTGTTACTGTCGATCTTTTTTGTAAGTCACTATGACACCTTTACTGTCCCAAAATACAGATAATATTACATTACCAGACGACCTTCTCTAGGATTATGCTATAGGCTAGTGGGACTAAATTTGAATTCCCATTTCCATCGTTTCACAGAATCATATGATGGACATTTCTCGCCATTCACAGCTGACATCTCTTCATGAATATTTGTGCAGTTTTCTATTGAAGATGAAGATCACAGCTCAATATCAATTTTTTTCTGCATGATATCTTCTAACTCCGGTTAAACAGGACTTGTAAAAAAAAACATGCATGTTAGTAAAACAGTAATCTATCATTGTTTACAATTACAGATCTATAATACACATAACATAGTGAGAGTAAGAACTTTTTGGCCTCCCCTCGTAGTTATTATTATATACTAGTTGATGTATCTAGTGTTGTCTGGTAAATATTTGAATTCAATTAATTTATACATAATTTATATAAAATAATAACCTAAATACATTATCTTTTAACAATTGTAAGAGCAAAATGAAAAATCTTACTTAATAAAGATGAGTGAAATAAAAATCTAACCTTATAATAAAGATGACCAAGTGATGACTGATCAGGATAACTTCACTACTCATCACGAAACGACATAGGTAAAAAAATGCGCCGAATTTATAGTAACAAAACGAGAAAGAGTGAGGAAAGAGCATATCCTATTACTCATCGTTATAGTATTTTGCATTATTTAGAGTAATATCATTAGATATACTAAAGCAATCCTATATTAAAGAATCGACACACACTTTCCATAGGCAGAAGCCTATAGAAAATGGCTCCTTCAATTTTATTGACAGTAATTTTATTTTGTTAATTTGACGACGCAACATCTATTAATAAACTACAGAAATATTAATAACGAGAAAGAACAGGGATCTATTGATTTTTATAAGAACATTCTAATGAAAAATATAGGCCTTAACCATTCAGGATAAATCGTCATAACAAGTTGGAAATATACCTCTTTTCAATACACCATTTTCCGATGCTTGGAAGTTAGTTTATATTTTATCAATGAATTATTCCATATGGCCAAATCGACCGACAAGACTATGTAAATATTAATAATGCCTTTAAATAAGTCAGTTAGATTGGCTGCATGGAAATCTTTTTTTTTTTTTCCCTACAGAAAATCTGAATTCTATCATTTGGAAAATTTATACGGGAGATGGGCGCCCTGCTGTTCTCTGCAGTCTGGCTGACTCCCTCCCATATGGATAGATATTCTGTGATAAGACCTGTATTCATTCCATTACATAATGATCAATAGATCAGGAAGTGATATTAGTTATTGATCATAGGTACTGACTCCATGGAGCAGAGGGGGCAATAACCTATGTAGAATTTGAACACTGAGACAAATATACCTTTTCGCTCTCTTGCTATTTTTATATTTAAAAGTGCATAAATTATAATATTAATGCAAATAATCATTAATATCAAAATGATTATTCATTGTGTAATTTTTCGTATTGATAATTAACTGTTTTGGATATTGATAATGTAACTTTCTAAACTAGCAATTATTAGGCGGCAGCACATTCTAATGCCCACTACCAGACGCCTACATCCGGGTGAGTTGACTATTAGTTAAAGAATGAGATTCAATGAATCGGGATCAGATTCCTCCTGAAAAATTTTGGAGATGTGGGATCTGAGAATTGAACCTGGTCTCCTAAGAAGAAAATACGGATGGCCGAGTAGTAACGCTGTCGGCGTGCAACGCAGGAGGACCCGGGTCTGATCCCGGATTTTTTCGGGGTGATGGGCCCGGCCCGGCGATCCCCGTCTTTCACCATCCGGTCCCTCTCCACGGGTGTGGGTGCAGCCCGTGGTTGGAACTGGCCCCGCCTTTAGTAATCTCTCTGATTGGAAAGGAGCGTAAAAATGCAAAAAAGTGCTTACACGGGTGTGGGTGCAGCCCGTGGTTGGAACTGGCCCCGCCCCCTTAGTTAATCTTCCTGATTGGAAAGGGGCCATAAAATATGCAAAAAATAGGCTATTTCGGACGGCCGGATTGGCCGCGTGGAAATGCTTTGATTCAGTCTGTGGTTGGAACTGGCCCCGCCCCCTTAGTAATCTCCCTGATTGGAAAAGGGGTGTAAAATATTAAAAAAAAAAATTATATAGTTGGCTGGATGACCTCATGGTAAAACTGATCTTAATGATAGTGCTCAGTTCCACTTAGCAAGCATTAAATCTTTTCAGGCGGAATTTGACTCCAGGCCTAATTCGTTGAACTCCAATAACCTGAGTCCGGATGTCGCACGGTAAAGCATTCACTTATTTCTTGGAGCATCTGGGTTCAAATCCAAGTCCTACATCTTCATTTTTTTGTCAACAGATGACGCCACTTTCCACTCACTAAGAGTACTAAGTGGCGGGGCGAAACAAGACCTTTCAAAGGCTGCCCACCCCTGCGGAGGGGTCAGCCGGATTGTGGAGGACGGGGATCGACGGGCCGGGACCCCATGATAAATATTTTCAAGGGGTGGGACCCGTTTCCCACCCCTGCAGAGGGGTCAGCCGGATTGTGGAGGACGGGGATCGACGAGTCCGGACCCAATGATAAATATTTTCAAGGGGTGAACCCAGGACTTCCTACCTCTGCGGAGGGGTCAGCCGGATTGTGGAGGACGGGGATCGACGGGCCACCCAGATCCCATGATAAATATTTTCAAGGGGTGGGACCCGAGATTCGAACATGGACCTCATGATAAATATTTTCAAGAGGTGGGACCCGGGACTCGAATGCACCCCATGATAAATATTTTCAAGGGGTGGGACCCGAGACTCGAACCCGCATCCTCCAGAGTGGAAAGCTGAAGCGTTTCCACGTGGTCAATCCGGTAATCCTCCAAAGTGGAAAGCCGAAGCGTTTCCACGCGGAATCCGGCCGACCTCTCCAGAGTGAAAAGCCGAAGCGTTTCCACGCGGCCAATCCGGTCGACAATAGCCTGGTTTGTTGGTCAGATTGGTTCATAGAAACACTTTGTTTTTCTAACCAAAATAATTTGATTCGATCTGGGTCACACACCTTAGAAATTTATTTGGGATTCTGATTCGGTATATTAATCCCCATCTTTGCATTCCAGCTGACCTTCATAGAAATGAAGAGTCTGTGGCCGAACCATAGGCTGAACCTATTCCGTCTCCGCCACTTAGGTCTTGAGCATCGGATCTTGCGCGATATAGTATCGTCAGCCTAATTTCAATATGATCAAAATTGACATTAAAGATATATTTATACTTCGCAAACAAAAATAAAAGAATAGAATATTAAAATATTATATATGCCAATATTTTATATCACTAATACATAAAAAACGAAATGTGAAATGAAAAAAGTTGCTATTTTTCTGCCAATGGATGGCGCCACGTCTCAACATATTAGTTACTAAGCGGCATAAAGAATTTAAAACCACAATTACTAATACAGATGGGACACTTCCTATACTTTCAATGGTAACTTTTCAAAATGACGTATTATTATTATTATTATCATCATCTATATAATAATTTGTTTATCCTCATTAGTGTCATGTACAACTTTAGTATGAAATATCTCGAAGACTATGCAATGAAATTTTATAAATTCATTTGATTTTGAGTTTCTATAGGTTGAAATTAGCGTTTTTGACTATTAAATGCATTTTTAAAATAACTGTTATAAAAAATTAAAGAAACTCAAATATTGGCATAGTTTTATAACTTATTCGAGAGATAGTGTGATGTGCCTGCTTGAGATGTGGGCTTTCTGGTAGATTAAAGCTACGTTTAGACGGTGCAACTTTTCATGCAACTAGGCGCACGAGAAGGCATGCAAGGGCGCATGCCTCAAAATCTGTTGCAAGACTAGGCGCAAGAAGGCGCATGTTTCCCCATCCTAGTTGGGTTACTCGTGCAACTAGTCTTGCAACATCTTGTTGTTTTAATTATTTTAAACTTTTTTCTCATATTTTTCTTTGATTTATGGATTGGGGTGTAGAGAAAACACTTCAATTTATTGAAGATTATCGTTGTGAAGTTGTTTTATAGCAATCTTCCCACAAATTTATATAAAAACCAGGAAGCACGATGCGATGCTATTCACGAATTAGGTAAGAAATATCAAATGGATACGAAATCTATTTTAAATAAAATTAAAGGATTGAGGTCATATTTTCACCAGGAACACACCAAAGTTTTTCAAAAAAAAGTGGATCTTCTGCTGAATAGTTCTGCTGAAATAAAAAAATACAGCATCACAAATAGCGATTACTATTATTAAAAACAAATGCCTTTGAAAGCTTGGCAAGTGAAAATAATTTGTAAGTAGTATGTTTAATATTAAATATTTTTACACTTTCTACTTAATTGACCGAGTTGTGTTCAAGTGTTAATGTGCGCTATTTGGGAAAGGGGCCAAAAGAACAATGGTCGGTTATAGCCTCACTAAAGTCATTTAACTCTTAAAACAATTGTTTCGACTTCTAGGAAGTAACAGTAGCAGCCGCTAAAGCGGCAGCATACAACTTTCTTCGTGTTGGCATTGTCTGCAATATGTCCTCCACGTGTGAACACGAAGGAGCAAGCTGCATGCCTCATGCGGCTGTTGCATCTTGAGGCATGCGTCATTCTGCATACAATGTTGCATGCAGAGAGGCACCATCTAAACATAGCTTAAGTTAGGTCTTATCTTTCAGACAATAATTATGCATTATTTAATAGTTAAGGATATATATTAATTAACATAACACAAAAATCAAGAAGTTTTACAAATATCTTCCATTTTAATGTGTCTGTAATTTTTTTTTATTAGTGATATTTTGTGACGTGACAATGTTTCTTGCACGTGAAAATAAAACTGTATATTTCCTTTCTAATCTGCTATTTACCACTGAATAGTTTTATTAAATGATTTTAGGGAAATTCAGTGGAGATGAGTGAGTAGTTGATCGTCAGTCAGTCCAATTACAGACGTTTCCTCATCCATTTGCCTTGGTTGACAGCTCATACCTGCACTTGAAATACCAAAATATGTTCATCCTGAAATTTTTCTATGAGATTTCTCAATTGGTCAAGATGTTTGTCAATTTATAGTCATGTGTCAAAATTAGGCAGTTAGTGAAAACATTTGCAATGGACAGTATAGCCAACGATCATTTGTATGAATAACAAATAAACATGTGTAAATTGATCATTGATTAGACTAAAAAGTAATAATAAAATAACAAAAGAAGAGTAATAGACATGAAAAATGCACAAAATAACTTGCGTGCAAGAGGATTTCGAGCCGCATGACAGTATAATTTTAACTTTGTTAAATCCGGTAAAAATAGCACCAAATAAGAGGTCAATCTATAAGTCAACGATCACAAAAAAGAAACAGGAGTTAAATCAGTAATAAATTTGAGATAGATTGCTATATTAATGACTATTTATTAGAGTTAATAATTCAACTTACTGACAGGTAATTAGATGTGCAGTCATTGGTTCCATTGTGTTAAAGATTCGTATAAAAAGGCATATATATTTCCAAAAAGGTACCGATTTCACCTCCGATTCTTTTATGAACTTTGATCTATAGGTTGTCTTTTTCCTTTGGTATTAACTATTGTAGGCTTTACAGTCATCACAATTATACCCCTAGTAACATATCTGTATGTTTTTACATCTGCCATGTTGTCACATTATACTTTTGAGAAAACAATTGAATTTTCTGTTTCTAAACTGTATGGTCATTTCGACCAGTGGATGGAATGTCTAATGACATCAAGAAAAATTAAGCGGGTCTCAAGGCAGATAATTTCAAATGAGCAGCGAAAAGTAGGGCCAATGAGAGGAAGGGAATGATGGGATAAAATTTCCTAGGTATGGGACATCATCTCACAATTTGTTTTTTATGCACTAATTAACCGTAGAAGGATGACGCTGAAAATTCCAAAATGGGGTAATAAATTGCTCAACTTTATAGCATTAAAATTACTTGGAGCCCATGTGAATTTTTCCAAGGGGCTGGCAGTCTCATTGCCTCTGATAAAAAGCTTTATTCCCAGAGGTGTATTTAATTAAATTCAATAAAAACTTTTGAAATTACTTCCAATTAATTGGATAAAAAATGCAGAATAATTCTAATGTTGCTAAGAAATAGGGCAACCTCAGATTGATTATCCAACAATGCTAAATTCATCGATGAGAAATGATTGGGAAGAGACCAAAGTGTCAAGTTGGCAAATATGCTTTAATTCCCAGAATGACTCTTAATTCTGTGAAGAAGTTAACTCTGACCTGTCCTGTTTTATTTTATTATGCTCTTTTATTATTTATCATTATTTTCAATATTATCTAACATATTATATTTTAGTTTAAGAGTTGACTTACTTCCACATTCTCCATCTCTGTATTTAGCAATCACGTGTTACGGACGGACATCCGTCTTCCAGACGAGATTTCCCGGCTAATGATGTCATCTAAATCTAAATAAGTGATCACTGATCTGATATGAGAATATAAGAATGATTTTGTATTGATGTTTGTTTGGTATATAATTAAATTGTAAAGAGAATGACATGAATTGATTACTTCGTAAGCTAATAAATTTGATATTGTTACGCGAACTATGCAAATGAGCGAAGTGTGGGATTGTAAGTCACCTGATATAAAAATGGAAGCAACCAACAACACAGTGAAGTGTTGATTCTAAAGTGAAATTGGCTGAGTGACATTCGAATTCTTGTAAAAGTCTACAATTGATAAGTTTGTATCGGTGGTGGAGGTATTAGAATTTAAGTAAGATTTAAGGTTACTTATTGTAAATAATTTGGATATTTGAGTTTGATTAAATAAGTTTTGTTGGCTATTTGAATCTGCTTTATTATTGTTTAAATAAAGCTTTGATTAACACTTTTGTAAGTGTTTTGAATCTGATAAATTTATATTGTTTGTTATTTAACTTGTTCTGAGAATTTATTCAATTTATTAGCATAAGAGTCTAAACATAGTTGTTCGTTCTAGATCTAACACTTAATCGATACTTCTAGTCGTAAGTTTCTGGTTGTTTCGTGTTTGCCGGTTAGATGTTAAGTGTTGATAGATTGTTTGTTTTGGATTTAATTATATTTAGTTTAGAAAATAGTAAGACCTGAGTTCAGGCTGAATTCTGGATTTGCAGAGTTGTTAGAACCATTAGGTTTAGTTTATTTATTATTATTGGTGTTTGTTAAAATTAGCAACTTTGCAATTCAAGTGAACATGATTTTCCATTTGAATGACAAAGAAGTTTCCAGTGAAATCATAATAATTACAATTCAAGATGAATCTTTGGATTTAATTGGAGTTTATTTAGAAAAATGTGTTTTCTTGTGGTCAGTTATATATCATATTTCAGCATCATCAGTGAATGCTTCATATAATTTGTAATTTCTCTTTTCCAGTTATCCTGAAAATTCTAATTAATTTTTATAAAGAGATATATTAAACTTCATTAATAATGAAAAAGTTTTACCTAATAATTAGATTAAATTTTAAAATCATTCATCGATCATCAGCATATTCTTTTATTGCTGGCGAAGCTGCAATGGGCTTACTAGTTATTATAATTGCTTCTTCTCAGCAATGGAAGTTGCAGTTGTAGATGAAGTTCTTGCTGCTTCTTTGACTACATGAAAGAATATGATTTTCATATGCTTGCCATCATAAATTTTTGCGTCATTAATTTCAAGATAGTAAGACAAACTATCATTTGTAAGTTGTGTTCTCTAGCAAGAATGATCAGACAACTCTGCAGAATGATATATTTTATATACAGTATGTTGTTATGAACTTAAATATAGCAGGAGAAAAATAAAATTTGAGAAAAAAATTATGTGCATTCTGTTCAAATGACATAAGTACCATTATATTCAATGCATATTGAGTTTTACCATTCCTAATTAATCAATGATATATATTTTCACAACATACAAGGTATATTCAAAAAAGTGCAAAATTTCATACATATGTCAGAACATGATTTGAGTGCACTTAGCAGCAGATTTTGACAACAAACTGCTATTTGCTCTGTTTTGCTATGACCATAGTCATTGAACTGCATCCACTGAAATAACCATGTGCACAAACCATTTGCTATATTAGTGACAGTTTCAATAAAAGAGCTTGAAAAACAATGCATATGATGAAATTTTGGTACAAACTTGGTAAAAATTTTACAGAGACACTTCAATTGCTTAACCAAGCATATGGAAAAGACTGTATGAACTGAATGCGGTGTTATGAGTGGTTTAAGCATTTTTAAAGAGGGTAAAATGTCTGTTGGTGAAGATCCCAGGTGAGTACAACCTTCCACATCAATAAAGACCATATTGAGAAAATTTGTGCTGTGAATTGTTGAAATCATTGTTTAACTGTCTGAAAAGTTGTTGACAAAGTAGACATCAGCATAGGGTCTTGCCATGAAATTTTGATTAAAAGATTTCAGATGCATGGTTTCAGTGCAAAATTCATGCTGCATTTTTTCACTGACATTCAGAAAGAGAATAGTATTGAAATCAGTCAGAAACTGCTTGTCAATGCAAATGGCAATGAAAATTTTCTTAAGAACATCATAACAGAAGATGAAATGTGGGTTTATAGCTATGGTGATTATAATCAAGATGCATTCATCACAGTGAATAGGGGAAGATCTCTTCAACCAAAAACAAAACATAAATGAGTTGGTCAAAAATCAAGGTGGTGGTAGTTATGTTTTTTTAATTCGAAAGACATTGTCCATTATGAATTCGTACCATATGGTTAGATGGTAAATAAGGAGTTGTACCAGAAAGTTTTAGTATGTTTGAGGGATTCTGTGTGCAGGAAGAGGTCCGAATTGTGGGAAAACCAGATTGGATATTGCACCACAGTAATGTGCTGGCTTGTGTCACTCCTCATCTATAGTTATCTGACAGAACATCAGACATCATTAATTATGCTTTATCCATTCTGTTCTTGGATTTAGATCCAGCAGATATTTTCCTTTTTCTCAAACTTAAAACTACTTTTAAAGGATATTTTTCTAAATCATAGAGGAGATTCAGGAAAGTACAATAAGAGAATTGTGCACCATCACAAAAGTACATTCCAGGATACACTTGCATGAAGTGAATATTCTTCAGTATGAAGTTTTGATATAAATTCATTTTAATGTAATTATTTCTGTAACTTTCTTAGATGCTTTATAGTTATGATTGGATACATAGTCTAAATTGTCATAATAGCCTCAAGCATTGTTCCTTGTAAATACTGATTTTTGAAAAGCAAATAAATCTAGTGAGGAATGATATCTGTTTATAATGTAAGAGAACTAAAGCTATGTTACTATAGTACAAAGAAAAATGAAAATCATGTTTGCAACAAAATAAATCCACTAATAATTTCTGATGCTTGGAGTTGAGGCATGAAACCCGTTTTGTAAAACCAAAAAGATTATAATTTGTTAAAATCAATGAGGATAATTGTTTGAAATAGGATGATGCATTGCAACTGATTTTTTGACATAGCTTCATGTCAGTATTTGCTATTTGTTTATTTTACATCACAAGGTTTTTGAATTGATTCATTAATATTTTGCGAAGGAAAACTTTACGAGTTACGCAAACCAACACAGCCAAACTTCTCCTGGCAGACAAAGTCTATATTAAACTTTTCTACGATTATTTTTGAATTAAAGCTATGGTGCCACCATCTGTTGAGTTAATTATTAATATAATAAATTTAGAATTTAGAATTATGGTGGTGCCATCTAGTAATTAACGATTACACTATAATTTTTAAATTAATTTTCCTGAAATAAAATTTTGCCACCCATATGGAGATTTATTATCGGGAAAATTAATTTAAAAATTATAGTATAATCATTAATTACTAGATGGCACCACCTTAGAAAATACTCAACCCCCAATGTGCAAGAATATCATATTAAAGAATTGTTTTATGTTATTGATTACAAAATGAAGAATTAAGGAGGAAGAAACTAACAGAATGCATCATTTATATAATTGAAAAAATAATAATAATAGTAATATATTAATGTATATATTTATTTCTCTTAATAAAATTATATTCAAATATGATACTAAATTACAAATTTAAGGCCATTTATAATACTCCTTATAAAACATCACAAATGTTTTCAGATATCATAGGGCAGGAGGGTCACACTCAATTCTTACTGAGAGCACTAAATAAATAATGCAATATTGAAAGTGCCACTTAAATAAAATTTGTGGCATAGATATATATAATGCAAAACATGATAACATTAACAATCAAAAGAAATAGTTTGTTTACTCTATTAAATGTATTTGACATTCTGATTCTTTTCCATAATTTATCTTTCAATTTAAAATTACTGCTATGTAATGAAATTTCAATACATTTATAGTAAATGTTCTTAACTTGTAGTTTGTGTGTGAAAGCAATATAACATCACAAACTATTTAAGTTTAGGATAGTAATATTGGTTAACTTATTCATAAAAATATCAGTTAAATAGTTTCATCTAAATAAATAAATGTTTGCTATTAAAATACTCTATTTTAAGTATGTAGAGAAATTTCAATAAAAGAGAATTAAAGTTTTATTGAAATTTAATTTATTGAAACATTTTAATTACTTAATTCTATCTCAAAATCTGTGATTTATTTTGACTGCTTATCTTTTAATCTTTCCATCAGTTTTAAGAACATTAATAAAAAACAAACAGAATGCAAATCTAACTGTACAAAAAACTTTGCATCTAGGCTTTACTAACAAACTGTTCAGAACAAACAATTCAGAACAATTTTCCAAAGTGTAATATAATAAACAGCCACAAAAGAAATTTGATAGACAGACAGGTAGGAAAATAAAAGTTAAGAAAGTATTATTATATAGTTGGAAATTCATGTAAAAGAAGAGAATTTCTATAGGAACTATGGCCTTTATCATATATAGAAATTATTATTTAACATATTAATCAACACTTCACTAAGTCTACCCTCGATCATTTGTAATTGTGAATTGAAAGTGATCATATACAATTCTGGTATTGGACAAAATTTTTAAACATTGTTAAAGTCTCATAGTGTATATACTACAGGTCTCAGCATTCCTTTATGGTGCATTAATGCTACATATGAACAGCTCTTGGAACAAAAGAGGCAGAACATGATGGGAACATGCACAAACAGTAATGGTTGCATTTAGTGTAAACCAGTTTTCAGACTTGTGATAACTTCAATAGTATTTGAACATTCTCTTTCTTCTAAAATTGCTTTGATCAACCAATATTTCAGATTAGTACTCTATAGAAAGAGTCTTGGCAGTAAGAGCCACAATAATTCAAACACACTCTTTAAAAAATTATACTTCAGAAACTACCTCATATATTCTATAATCTGTATAATGAGATTTAATATATAGATAAACTTCACATGATGTACAGCATTTAAACTAATAATAATAAAAGAAAATATTGCTTCTTGATTAATTGATATTATTTAATGATAATTAACAAAAAGACATTATTTTTTCAATATTTGCTATGTTCAATAAAAATAAAATTCAATCTATTTATTTTAATACTGAAATAATGAAATATAGCAATTTATTTTTATTTAATTTTTTTATTGTATATATTGTAAATATAAATATTTTAATGTGTTTTGTCTATAAAGCAATGTAATTAATTTATTTGACAAAATTTGGTAATAATATAAATTAAGAAAAGGATATAAATGCAACAACAATCACATCTAAAAATATAAAAAATAAAAGTTACTTGTATCTGTCTGTCGTTGATAAGATTATTCAATAAATATTCTTTTCATTGATTGAAAATGAAAGATACACTCTTAGTATATAGACTATAGACTTTTAGAAAAGTTTATATAGCTTATAACAACATAGACTAAATAGTACCACTTTTCTGAAGTTTCTGGATATAAAATTATTCTTAAATTTCATAATGGATTTCTGAGATTATGAAATATATGATGACTAGAAATTTGCAAAAATACTATGAAATATGTTGTTTTTTTTATATTTTAATATAGAAATATCAATACTTATGATAATTTTGTATTTTTCTTGACTTTATTAAAAAATTCAGTTTCAAATATTTCCCCAGAATTTAAAATATTTTCATACAAAAGATAAAAATACTAGATAGTAAACATGATGTAAAACTTATAAGAAAAATATTGAAAATTCTCTTATATAAACTTTTAAGTCATATAATTACTATTTTATGATTTTGGAACCTAACCCATTATTCTGGATATTGATTAAGCTTCATTCAAGCAATTTGATATGTATAAGATTTCTATAAAATCAAATTCTTGCATACATGGGGGTTAAGTGTATAAATTTCTGTAGTTTTTTTAAGCTATTTTATTATTTTTTATATATAATAAAATAAACTCTATAACTAAATAAAAATTTCAAATAGTTAAATATATGAAATATAATAATGCATAGTTAGCAATTTGGATCTTCTTTTTCATTATTAAGATTCTTTGAAGTGGACTTATGACTTTTTTTATAACTTTGTTGTTCTATTTCTGCAAGTGCTGCATCCAATAATTTTTGCAGTTGAGGAGGGAGATTATCATCATTTTGAGATCCAGATGACTCTTCACTTAAGTAATGTATTCTTTGAAAATCTAGATCAGATGATCTTCTTGAAGGAATTTCAGAATCACTACTTATATCTCTGTTTTCATGAAATAAAGATTGAAGTGGAGTGCTAGGTTGTGAACTGAGTTGAGTTGAACAACTACTGGAGCTTCGAACAAAATTTTCAGCTTTTATATTAATGGAGAAAAAAAATCATAGAATTAATTATAAATTTATAGGAATGCAATAATTTATAACTGAATAATTATTAAATAAAAATTTTATAAATTTAGTTCTATATATATACTGTATTACTTCGAATTTAAACTGCACTTTTTATTCGGATTTTTAAGATGCAAAATTTTGGTGCGGCTTAAATTCAAAGCGAATATTTTAACATCTTATTTCTCCCAAGCTCACTTTTTATTCAGATTTTTAAGATGTAAAATTTGAGTGCGGCTTTAATTCAAAGCGAATATTTTAACATCTTATTTCTCCCGAGCTCCCACTCCCAATGTCAGGAATTTTACTTTCCACTGTATGTATGCACATAGTAATACGATCGTTGATTACAATTTATTCGGTAGCTTATTATATATATTAGTACCTATTAGAATATAAAAATGTTCCTTATTTTTCAATACCTATTATAAAATCATTTTTATTTTTTCCAGTTTAAAATCCTACTGTGGCTTAAATTTGAAGTAATACAGGTATATATCAGGTAATTAAGCTAGTAGTAGTACAGTGTAAAGTCTCAAGTTGAGAACTACTTGTATATAATATTATGATCATGATGTAATTAATAATTTCTGTGATTGATCAATGCAATTCACATGGGCAGTGGTGGATTTTTACAGAGACAATGGAGGCAGCCACCTTGGGTCTTACAATCCAGGGGACCCCTTTATGACAGTAATACACAATTTAATTTTTTGATGCAAATTTTAACAAGATTTATACACATTTCTGAATCCAAGATTACCTATACACTTAACCCGATAGTTTTATAATAGCTTACGAATATGATTCATACTTAGGTAAACAATTGACTTTTACCATGGCTCGATCTGCCACCTGGTGGATATTTTTGGCGTTCTTTCAAGGGTGATCCTAGATCGTTGGTGTAATCATTTGTATGTCAAAATGGAGTATAGAAGTTGTAAACATCAATAGTCATAAACTATGTTCTGTCCCACAATGCTCATTACAAGCAGAAAAGAAATTAAGAGATTTGTGGAAGATTAAGTTAAAAATACAAAAAGATGTAACTAATAATTTTCATATTTGTTGCAACCATTTCAAATCGTCTTTGTTTTTAAATGCTAAGCCAAAACAGATTTTCATTAATTTTAATTTACATTGTGATATTTGATAATCAGATCTGACTAAAGCCTGATTAATTCTTTATTTTATAGAATTATTGAAGCCATATTCTAAAGTTTAAAAAAAATGCAGTCCCATCTTTAAATATGCCAGTAAGGAAGCATGATAAACAAACCAGTGAAAAGAACTGATCTGCAACTTTATACGAAGAACGATGTAGAAATAGATCGCACAAAATATCTTTGACATTAGGACATTAAGTACTTTTATTTTGTATTTTTTTTTATGTAATGTATAAAATATCATTTTATAAATTATTTAAACAAGTCTTTTTAAACAGAATGCAGACAACTGCAAAAACATATTATTATAAATGTATTTCCACGTTTTTAATATTTATAACGTGTCATAAAAAAAATACAAAATAAAAGTACTTAATGTATAAAATATCATTTTATAAATTATTTAAACAAGTCTTTTTTAAACAGAATGTGGACAACTGCAAAAACATATTATTATAAATGTATTTCCACGTTTTTAATATTTATAACGTGGTGTTGATTTCAAAGAACTGGTCTGCAAATATAATGCTTTTATATTCCAAGATTTTTCACTCTCTCGTTTTTTGTTTTTAACCACATGATATAAGTGAAAATGAGAAATGTTTTGATTTTCTGACTATTATACAAAATTACAATACTATACAGACAACATAGAACTATAGTCGTTTCCACAAAGAACAGAGCCAAGCTACATGTTAGCCACCCGTGTTTTCTTCCGCCGAATATGTAGTTCCAAATAAATGTGTGTTATATGATGATTAATCAACCCCAAACTTAATATAATTATTTAAATTACATTTTTCACCTTATTTTATGTTATAAGGAAATTTATAGTATAAAAATTATATTGTTTTGGCCTTTGAAAATTATCCAATCGCGATACAGGTTTTAGTTTTGATAATGGCGGCCATTCAACCAAGTACGTCGAAATCGTCATCCATTCCTTATAACTTAAAATAAGGTGAAAAATGTAATTTAAATAATTATATTAAGTTTGGGGTTGATTAATCACCATATACACACAGTTATTTGAAACTACATATTCGGCGGAGGAAAACACGGGTGGCTAACATGTAGCTCGGCTCTGTTCTTTATGTGGAAACAACTATAGTTTTTTCCCCCTTTATATGCTTGGCTTTCAATACTGTCTCTCCTATAAAACATCGCTTGTTAGCGATGTTTCATATGTATTTACGAATTAAAAAATTTCACTTAAGCTTATAACCATTATAACACAAACAATAGTTATAATGCTGATTATTCTTATTTTCTATAACTCTAACTGTACAGCACTGTTGCTGTATAAGCACGAGGATCACTCTTATCGCCATCATTTTGGAACAATATAGCACCATCTATAGGCTGTGGCAAAACACAACATAATAACGATATATCGCATATTAATGTTTAGTGGAAGAGTTCAACATTTTCTCGAGATTTATTTTAATAGGGCCTCCAAAAATCTCACACACATCGGGCCCTTTTAAGACAAATTTGCCACGAATATGTCCATGGGGTATGAGTTGTTGTACAATAGGTTTCAGACTTACATAATGCAGAAATTTTTTGGACAAATTAAGTCCAACAATGTTTAAATTAGACATACATGAATGGGTGCATTAGACAAAGAAAATAAAAAAAACTATTACTTATAGCCTTAAATTTTAAGAAATTGCTTAATAATTTTTCATTTGCATTTTATGGAAATTAACAAAAATAGAGTTTTACACATCTGTGTATCTAACTGCATAAGTCAGATCTGCTGTACTGGCAGCATCCATTTTGTATTTAGTTCATTTAGCTTTTAAGAAATACAATTTACTATAATAATCAGGGTTGCAGAGTCAGATGGCAAATGATCTGACTCCAACTCTACCTTTTAAGAAAAATCCGATTCAGATTCCCTAAAATTTGTAAGGTCAGACTCCGACTCCACCCAAAAACCTCTGACTCTGCAACCCTGATAATTTATAATATAGGGTATTTCCAACTAACAACCACATCAAATTATGATCCCAGATTCAAAACAGAAGTTGAAGACCATGTTTATTGAGTTTGCAGTATTGATTATGACGAGAAATATTTAAATATCTATTAAAACAGTCATAATCTTCCAGAAAACAATAAATTTAATCTGAATATGGAAAAACTTTTATTTTTACATTTTCAAAACTATTGCTAATTATTTGAGGGAAGTAAAATTCACTAATTCATGAAACAACATTGCAGAAATATTTTAATGCACTACATACCAGTAATGAATAATCTTCAGATAAATAACTCAAACTTAACATAAACAAGAACACTCATTTTATTGTGCATAAATAAATCGAATTATTCTATTGAAATTGTGTATTATTTATAATATGCAATTTCCACAAAATGAGTGTTCTCATTTTATTGCATGGTATTTTTTAGTCATTTGGGAATCAAGGTCTGAAAAAGCATTAGTATCAGTTACAGTAAACTCCCATATAATGTGCTCTGTTCGATTTGACTAAAAAGCTACACTAGTGCTGCCAGTGTAGTGTATAGTTGATGCATCGGTGTAGGATTATTTTCTAGTCAAAACGAATATAGTAGTGTAGCAGCTCAAGATGGCAGTTATATCAACAATTACTCGTTACTTTCTACACTGCTACACAATGTCTCCAGTCAGTGTAGAATAGTAGAAATTTTACATTACACCAATAAATTGAACGTGTTAGTGTAGCTACACTGGCCAAATCGAATGTCTTAGTGCTACACCATCTTACACTAATGTAACGGTGTAGTCAAATCTAACAGAGCTGATAAGATGAAAAAAATTGCAACTAATATTTGATTTATAAATAATAAGCGATATCATTTATATTTAAATTATACAAATAATACACTATTTCCTATAATGTGGAGCATATCCCCCCGTGTCATATGGGAGTCTGCTGTACATATTTTGGTAATTTAACATTACACAAAACTAACCGAAACAAAAAAAACCAGCAAATTCATTCAGAAACATCTGCTATTGGATATTCATCAACAGGATTTTCTAACTTTATATGGAAGAATTATGATAAAATCAGTCAAGGACAAGCAGTTTCAATTTTTTTTGACCTCAGATCATACAGTTCTTTGCTTCATGTACAATCAGCTAAATACTAGGTGTCCCAAAAAAAAAAATGTACTTGCACTTTAATTGGATATTAAAAATATATTAAATTTGATCAAGGTGTTTATTGATATATTTACAGATCTAATAGGGTAAATTACAAAAGGTAATGGTTTATTGAATAGATTAGTCTTTTCCGCAAGTCGTTTATACATTTGTGTGTGTTTGGAAATGTTCAAATTATCAACTTTGGAAAAGGGTGGAAATCAATATTGACCAATGGATGTGACAATATTGCTTAACATATCATTTGGAATTACTGAATAATAGTTTGATCTGTAACAAAAACAAAGTATGTTAATGATGGGTCGATAAACAGAGTACATTTTTTTTTTTTGGGACACCTGTATAATAAAAGCAATTTTGAAAAAACTAATTGCCTATTTTTTGAATTTTGCTTCTCTAAAATACCAGTTTCAAAGCATTCAAGAATTTGATTTGATGGTGTTTTGTTCAGAGATTTAAAATTTCTTAAATTCAGAAAGCAAGAAAGATTGGAACCAAATATAGGTAAGTCTAACCAACAGATTTGGCTGTGAAGAAAGCCAATTTTACAGAATATCTTTATGATAATACAGTTGGTGAGCGGTTAACGAACATAATCCGTTCCAAGACAAATGTTCGTTATCCGAACTGTTCGTTAACTGATCATCGATTTACCATAGGTTTTTATGGGAATTTGAATAATTCGTTCTGGAGACCCAAAGAAACATAAATAAAGAATTAAATAATTTTTTACTACATTTATTTATATGTAATAACAATAATATATACATACATATTCTTGCATTTTCATTTTATGTAATAACAATAATATATACATACATAGTCTTGCATTTTCATCTATATAGGTTTATTTTCCGATAAAGAACCTGCCCAATATCGATTGCTTTTCTCTCTGATAAAGAATCTGACCAATATTGATTGCTTTTCTCTCTCCTTCAGGATAATAATCTGTCCAATATCGATTGCTTTTCTCTCTCCTTCAGGATTTTTCGAAGTGATTAATAGCATTGGCGTGGTAGATCCCCAAGCCTATTGACCTCAACCTGGTATGGGTGTCCTTGTAAGACCGAAAAATTGTAAAATCACTCTCCTACCTTCTTTAATAAATCTTTGATTTGTTTTAAATTGTCTCCGAGTTCATTTTAATCAGGAAAAACTACTGTTCTTCCATCCTTACCCATAAGTCCACGAACGCGCAAGTCCAAAGTCTGTCATTCCGTTCGGTTAATTAAGCCGAAATATCCTCATGGAATATTTTTATCTGGCGGCGGCCACTTATAGAGCCGCCATCATCACAGGCTGACCAACACCTATGATGGGGTCAACCGGAAGATGAGTTTCAACAGGCTGGGTCCAGATCCCTCCTGAAAAATTGGAGGAATGGGACCCCGGATCATCTATAATGGTAAACCACAGCTTTATCACGCAGCTGTCGGGCTGACCTGTCATTCCCTCAGTTCGCAGGTACCACAGTTTGTTCTGTGAGGTGTTCATTAATAGAACATAAAAATATTTTGAAAAAGTGTTCATTACCCAATCACCCACTGTAATTCATTTTTCTCTCCTGAAAAATTGGAGGAGTGGGACCCTGGATCATCTATAATGGTAAACCACAGCTTTACCACGCAGCTGTCGGGCTGACCTGTCATTCCCTCAGTTCGCAGGTCCCACAGTTTGTTCTGAGGTTCATTAACCGAACATAAAAATATTTTGAAAAAGTGTTCATTACCCAATCACCCACTGTAATTCATTTTTTTTTATAAATTAGTTTAGGAATTTGGTAAAAATAGTTGGAAGTGCAATAAATGGAATGAAATTATTTTTAAATGTTTAACAAATTGAAGAATAAAGATGCAAATGTTGTTTTCCTTAAAATATTGCTAGTTTAAATTATTATGCAAATATTGTAGCAACTGAAAATGCATTTATTATAGAGATATGACAAAGAAATTAAGTTTTTAAAGTAATGAAGATTGAATATAAAATTTGTAAGAACCAGTTCTCGCCTCGACTGCTAACTTGAGGGGACACTAGAAAAATAATCAAGGAGGGGGTGGTGAGACACACTTGGGTGCAAATTTCAGTTAGAAAGGAAGATAGTTTAGAAGCTACTGGATGCAGTGGTTTGAGGGGACACTAGAAAAATAAGGAGGGGGTGGTGAGAGACACTTGGGTGCAAATTTCAGTTAGAAAGGAAGATAGTTTAGAAGCTACTGGACGCAGTGGATTTCAGTGTCTTATTTTAAAACTACAATATATATAATCATATAAGATTTTAATTTTGTAATCTTAACGGTGAAAGGAAAATTCTAAGCAATATATTTAAATTCACTTCGACACAGATTTACAAGGAAACAAATTCTTGCACTTATGAACGTGAATTCAAAATATTAGAACAATATGCTCTTCTTTTTAACAGATTTGTACATATTTCATTTGATTGTAAAAGATATATGATGATAGGTGAAGCAAGAAAATTTTTTATTCTATGTCAGAGGCCTAAATTTGCCAATCAATGTCGAGACTGTTCTTATGGGGCTAACTTTTTACTGTAATAATGCTAATGATCATTTTATAAATTTTATTTCTAGTTAGAAAAGACAAAAAATCTGAAAAATTTAGTTTTTCTTTTAGTATCATTTTATTTTTTCATTATGCCAAATTATACACAGGCACCATAATATAAAAATTCATCGGTTGCTCTTGGCTACACGTTCCAGTTCGTCTTTCTTCTTTATGGCGTAACTGTTAGAAGAACCCTAAAAAAAAAAGAAAATATATTTTAATTTTTTAAGTAATGAAATTTGCTATATAATGAAAAATTATAATATCCAGCCAAATATATCTAAACACTAAGTATGGGTGTAAACACTAAAAATCAGGATAAAAGTTCATATGCACAATTTTAAGAAAAATTATTAAATGTGTGTCATACATAAAAATTAACTATTTACAAAGTGAGTTGTCATCAGTCTCCCAATCATTTTCATAGGTTTTTTGTTTCGAGATGTGCCTGTAACTTTTCGACAGGACAAAACTGTGGCACACTTAAAGTACATTTTGAGAGAGGAAAATGTTCTATGCCCAAGGTGTCAACTGCAGTGAGAGTTGCATTTGCTTGATTAGAGATGGCAAGATCATAATGAAAAATTATAATATCCAGCCAAATATATCTAAACACTAAGTATGGGTGTAAACACTAAAAATCAGGATAAAAGTTCATATGCACAATTTTAAGAAAAATTATTAAATGTGTGTCATACATAAAAATTAACTATTTACAAAGTGAGTTGTCATCAGTCTCCCAATCATTTTCATAGGTTTTTTGTTTCGAGATGTGCCTGTAACTTTTCGACAGGACAAAACTGTGGCACACTTAGAACATTTTCCTCTCTCAAAATGTACTTTATGCCCAAGGTGTCAACTGCAGTGAGAGTTGCATTTGCTTGATTAGAGATGGCAAGATCAGGCCAAAAGATGTATTTACTATCTGATGATGTTTCTTGAGGAATGGGACCAGTCTTGTCTTTATACACTCTTAAGTTTATGTCTATAGAGTTGCTGAATAGACGAATGAATGGCCTGCATTTTCCCTTCTCCGAAATGGCCAATCATACCAAAACCTTCTTCTGGAACTGGTAGAGTGCTTGTATTTTGACCAACAGACTTATGTCAATATCAGGCTTGTGATAGTAAATCTTATTACAAGCATAGTCACTTCCATCAACCATGAAATATGATTCATCATTCATCACAACTGAACAATCAGATTTTGTTTTGAAAATGCCTCTGCAGAGCTTATATAAGTCTGTTGGTCAAAATACAAGCACTGTACTGATAATAAGATTTACTACTTGTGATAGTAAATCTTATTACAAGCATAGTCACTTCCATCATTCATCACAACTGAACAATCAGATTTTGTTTTGAAAATGCCTCTGCAGAGCTTATTCAGTTTTGCCTTTTGTTGAATTACTTGATTTCATAATATTTGAGTGCCAAGATATATTTTTTCCTGTTAAATATCCCTTTCAAAATTTAGTTCACATAGGTTGGCTAATTTTGAATTTTCTTGCCAATTTCATTGGGTTTGACGAAATACCCCAATAGTCAATTCTTTAGGATGGGCCTTCGATTAGAACCAGCACTTCTTTGCAGATTTTTTTCCTATTCTCAATCCTTCCAATCCAAATACCCCAATAGTCAATTCTTTAGGATTTTCGATTAGAACCAGCACTTCTTTGCAGATTTTTTTCCTATTCTCAATCCTCCCAATAATGCTATAAAGTATACTTCTCAGTATCCCCATATACACAAAAAATGTTCACTGTCAATCTCTATTTTACAAATACAATGTGCCAATGAGTTTTCTCTTACTACTTTCATTTAATGTTCCATTTTTGGAATAGCGAACTATTTCAAAAAATGTTCACTGTCAATCTCTATTTTACAAATACAATGTGACAATGAGTTTTCTCTTACTACTTTCATTTAATGTTCCATTTTTGGAATAGCGAACTATTTGTTTATTTTGGTTGCATGGAGGCACATTTACAATGTATTATGCATGAGCATATCTAATTTTTTCAATTGGATTAATTTTTGTTTCTAAGGGAGGGTAAAATTGTCCAGATTTTTAGTGATCTCCCCACTCATCATGAACTAATCAAAACATAAATAGCCAGGATCTTCTGGTATTTGTTCTGTTCCATATAATTTGATTTCTCTCAATTAACAGATATCCATTTTGATCACTTGGTAGTAAGCAAAGCCTTTTTAATCCTTAATCTCAATTTAAAGTGTTGTTGGTTTGGTTATTTCAGATACAGGTAGGCCTCGATTAGTGTGACTTAGAATAGTGCGACTTATAAAATTGATACCGTTTTTCGGTTAGTGCGAGTTTTAAGCACAGACCTAAGGGAGGGTAAAATTGTCCAGATTTTTAGTGATCTCCCCACTCATCATGAACTAATCAAAACATAAATAGCCAGGATCTTCTGGTATTTGTTCTGTTCCATATAATTTGATTTCTCTCAATTAACAGATATCCATTTTGATCACTTGGTAGTAAGCAAAGCCTTTTTAATCCTTAATCTCAATTTAAAGTGTTGTTGGTTTGGTTATTTCAGATACGGTTTCGTTCAGCAAGCAGCTGTCGATAGCAACACATCGCATCCATGACGCTTCATCTTGTCTTTGAACTTCTATCAAAATTTGGATCATTTTGTATAAACTGATCTATAATTTCCGTAATAGTGGCTAAACTTGTTTTGAGAAAATCCGTTGCCCATAATGGCTAAACTTTAACTGTAAATAACGTTGATGAACGATCATAAATATGCTATGATTGCAGCAGACTTTCGTAAGTACTGCACTGAACTGATATCAAACGCATTGTGAGACGGCATACGAGTATCAAAGAAACAAATTAGTGCGATTTCAGATTTATGTGAATATAACGGTTTGAAAAATTGCGCAAAAGTGAATCAATAAAAAATATAGAATTCGAAAAAACAGCGTTAAACGGAGCAGCATTAAGCGGGGTCTTACTGTATTGTCAGATACTGTAAGAGAAGCTAAAAGTTACAGAAAAAAATCGAGACAAATTTTGATATTAAAAGAATCATAGCTTATAATTATAATGCCAAATTATATACAAAGTAACTTAGGATTGTTTTCATGTTTGCAATGCAGACAGTATTTTTTTCAACCAATATTAATTTTTAACGGCTTTGCTATTCCCAAAACTTCCATATCACAAATGACATATGGAATAAGAGGGGGATATTCTATCATAATATGTACGAGTGTAACTGAATCAATCAATCAGAACGCTCCCTTTGCATATGTAGTGAAACCGATAGCAGATAAATGGACATTAATTTTCAGGATTAAATTAAAATTTTCTCAAATAAGCAGTGCAATTTTTGCAGGTCGTCCTTGTAGATGTTTTAAATACACTATATTTTATTTATTCCTTAGTTTTCAATAAACAGATAAAGTATCAAATTCATTAATTCCAGTTAATACTTAAATATATTTCTCAAAAAGTTTCATTTTTAATTTTAAAATTAATAAAATTATTAATGATATAAATATATTTTATTTATTCCTTAGTTTTCAATAAATAGATAAAGTATCAAATTCATTAATTCCAGTTAATACTTAAATATATTCCTCAAAAAGTTTCATTTTTAATTTTAAAATTAATAAAATTATTAATGATATATAAATATATATATCACTTGCATGCATACATACATGGTCTGTATGCATGCATGTCCGAAAGAATTTTTATTATGCAAAATATCAATATTTCTTTATGATCTAAACAGCTGAAATTTGAAGATGTTATAGGAAGACAACTGAACTGGATTGGAAAAATATGTCAATCCGAATTCCAACCAAAGGGGTAGGAAAAGGGGAAGATAATTCCCAATATTTATTTTATGGCTTAAAAATCCTTATTCCTCAACCATTTCCTATATTCTCAGGGTTTCCTATTGAGAATCCCTTCACATATTTTGATTGAAAAAAATCATTGATGATTCTGCTATATAATATAGCTTTATATACAAGTAACCCTCCTATAACACGGTAGTTAGGTTCCTAAAAAACGCCGTGTTGTGTGAAACCTTGTTATATGAGACCTGGAACCAATACAAAAAAAAGAGAAATATGTTCCAAAACCAATTAAAAACAAATAACTTTAATTTCACATATGAAACTTAACTTTTATTAAAAATATTAACAACATAAAACGTAAAGAAAAAATATATACATAAGACCCCAAAAAACTATTAGTCAAACAAAAAGAAAGAAAAAGTATACAGCCTATGTAACATTTATTTAATAATTATATCTTCCTTATTCCTGTTCAGTTAAAACGAGAACGTGTTTTTTCTTTCTAACAATATCAACTTCACTTTCTGAACAGGACTTACGACGGGGTTCTGTTCAACGTCAACCCAACAAATCAAGAATTAAAAAGGTCCTCGACTTATGATGGAGGACCTTTTTAATTCTTGATTTGTTTGATTTCTGTTTTAATATTTTCATAAATTAGGTTTCTATCTAACTAAAAATGGTTAAACAAAGCTTTCCCTGCCTTCTTTTTTATGTTGGAATTTTCATTAGGGTATTATTTCTCTTACTGGACATAACAGATTTACAATGAAATACAGTAATAAGGCTTTGCTTGCTGACTAATGGCGATGCTGTGATGCATATATAAAAGCAATGTGGTATATGTACTGTATGTATATGCAAGCGTCAGTTGAATTAGAGAATTTTTAGTAATAATTTCTGGCCGTCGTAAGTCGAGGACTACTTTCATTTAAAGCTTGTGCACCTTCTGCTCTCTCTAAAAAACAATCGTTCCTTAGGACATACCCAAAAATAATTTATGAATGAAAATTTTTTTCCCTATTCCACATTCCTCTATTGAAGAATAAAAACTTATTTTTTTTTTTATCCAAGATCTGAATGTTTGAAAAACAAAATACTCAATGGTCCATAAATAACTCAATTTCAAATCGAAATCGAAAATAAACTGCAATCCAAGATCTGAATGTTTGAAACACAAAATACTCAATGGTCCATAAATAACTCAATTTCAAATCGAAATCGAAAATAAACTGCATATCGTTTCTATCACGATAAACTAGCAAAATTGCATTTATGATTAATTTTAGCAAAATATTTCACAATAATTGCATTTTGTGTGTGTATTGTGCATCTATAGTGTGGATTTATAAAAAAATAATGAAAATGTTTTGGATTGTAGGAGAGTAAACATAATTTTCTAAATGTATTAAGTAACAACCGTGTTGTAGAAATACCATGTTATACGAGGGTTTCCGCAATTTTTTAATTCCATTAAAGCGAAACCTTGTTGTAGGAAATCATGTTATACAAGGATTACCGGTACTTATAAAAACAGTTAAATTTTTGTAAATATATAAAATTTTATTAAAAATAATTCCAAATACATTATATAATCCAAATATATTCTAATCTTTATATCATTAAATAAAACATTCATTTCACTTTTATTTTTGTGAATGATTTTATAATCAATAACTTTTTGTATTTTGTTATACAATATTACAATATATCATAATTGAACCCAATTAAGTGAATTTTTATCCAAATATTCTTAATCCAGTCCATATTCGTTTTTTTAATCGTAATTTTTTAAATTTTATCATCCGCGTTCAGGATCGCTGATATCAGTCTTGTCTGATAATTCTAAATTACTTAGATTATATGCATCCGAAAATTAGAAATCTGCCGCTATCTTGGTAGTCTGATTAAAACGCCGGGATGGTAACCCGAAGATCCCGGTTCAACTCCAAGCCAATGCAAATTTTTAATTTTGGGAAAATAGTAAAAATTGTAATTTATTAAATAACAAATGGTGCCACCGTAGAGTAATTATTAATCAATCATTAATTTGGAAATTTAATTCTAAAATAATATACTAAGGGTAGAATTTGGCTGGATTAGGAATATTTGAATATTACAATATTTATAAGCATCATGAATTTTATTAGATCTTTGATTCTTATAATATATTCATATTTTTTACTATGGAAATAACTGAACAACATTCTAACTCGGATTATGGAAAACAATAATTGAGCAATTTTTAGAGATCACAAATTGGACTATATTTTCATTGAATTATTTTCAATGAAATAACTATCAATATTTACACTGCTTTATTAAGGAAATCAGTTGTAAATTTGTTAATTTAAGTAAAAACATTTGTTATACCTTTTCTCTCTCATAGTTCAATAATACAATTTAAATGAAATTCTAATCAGACCTCAAAATTTTGATTTCAATATGATTTTTATTAATTACAGTGCTCTCTTAATTTTTTTAATGATATTTCAGAACTGCTTCTAGTTAGATTTTTTCCCCCCCCTTATCTTTTCTGCAATATTTTCTTTCATTAGAAATTCTTGCATTGATAATACAGACTGCAGATCAGAACTTGGCATTATTTGTATAAACTTTTATTTAAATATTTTTCCATCATTATTGATCAGGAGTTATTTTCAAATAATTATTTGTTTGATTAATTGGTTTTTTCAAATAAAATTAATTAAGAACAAAAAATTAAGTTTCATAGATTAAATAATATATTACAGTGATAAATATGTTATCATTACAATAAATTATTCAACTTGTAAAAGTTGTTTTTTATGCTTAATTGTGCTGAATTTATACAGTTTGAAATTATCTTATTTGATAATGAAATAACTATTATAAAATAAAAATAATCATTTAATTATTACTATTTTTTAATGAAAATAAATATATTCTAGAAATAATTTAAAAATTTAAATTTTGCCATTTTCTCTCTATATATCATAAGAAGTTTTTGATACCTTATAAATAAATTTTCATTATTTTTCTACAATTCTAATTTAATATGAAATTTATAAAGTATGAAGTAAATGATAAATATGCCTAACCAATAAGATGATGATTTCACTGAAAATAATATAAATTTATATGGATGATTATTAAATACTGTATTTTAAGACATTGTTTATATAAATTAAGTTGTACAGTTTTTGTAAAAGCTGTCAATAAATAATATAAATTATAAAATTATTTTATATTAATAAACTGTTGTACAGTTCTATAATACTGTATAATTCTGCAGTGAAATTCTTGACAAAAAATATGATAATGTACAATTGTTTATCATTAGTCAACTGTTTAATTATGCATCATCTGTTATACAACAGTTATAATATAAAAAATATTGTAATCATACAATTATACTTCATTATCATTGTATAACTATTACTGCACATAATTATTAAACAACATTTATGGTGAAAAGATGATAGAAATTATGTATATCATTATATAACTGTAAAAATATGACATCAAAATTTAAAATTGTTCAAAAAATCAGCCCTATATGCAAGTTATTAAACAGATTTATTTACTGCATAATGTTTTCGGACTATTTTTAGTCCCTCTTCAGTGCTACAGTCTATCTGCTACATTCTTTTTACAGAACAGAATAATATTTTAAATTTAATTCTTTTACGTTATCTTCCTATCGTTCTTTAGAACACAAAAATTTTTTAAACATTAAATTTTTAAACATATTCTTAAATTTTAAAAAACATATATGTCAAAACTAACAGAATAATAAGTTACATATAACAATCCACTATACATATTAAGTTATTATAATTATACTTCACGTACTCCACAATAATTATAATAACTTAATAGGTATAGTGGATTGTTATATGTAACTTATTATTCTGTTAGTTTTGACATATATGTTTTTAACTCTTGAAAATATTTATCATGGCATCCGGAATCGGCCCGTCGATCCCCGTCCTCCACAATCCGGCTGACTTCTCCTGAAGGGTGAGCAGCCTGTGGAAGGCCTTGTTTCTTCTTGTCACTTAATAATCTCCCTGAATGGAAAGTGGAGTCGGCCGGATTGGCCGCGTGGAAACGCTTCGGCTTTCCACTCAGGAGGACCCGGGTTCCCCCTGAATGGAAAGTGGCGTCATCTGTTGACCAAACAAAATTATAGTGCGCTTTCGATTGACGTAGAGACTAGAAATTTAGCACTAAGTATAGGTTTTAGGATATAGAGAGAGGAAAAATTCTGAAAATGCCAAATTTTTAATTTTTTTTGGGATATATTACAGTATTTACTTCACCCGAAGTAATCGAGCGCGTCGCATCTGGTAATGTAGAGTCGCTTATATAACAGTCTTTTTTAATGAATATATTAATGAATTTAATGAATATATCGGTTACTACGATATATTCTCGTGGTTCCGGCTGAAGACCATACTTTATTACCTGTATTAAAACAGTATTAATACGAAAAGGATAATTCATAAACATCGGTTGAAAGAAAAAATGGTGTCGCGAGAAGAATTATTTAACTATCTTAGAATATTATTTATTTAGCATGTTTGTTTAATATAACAACTTAGCAAAAAGTACTGATATCCCAACCAAAAACATAAATGTGAAAATATGGGTCAAGTTCTATTTTACCAGTTTGTTTGGCCACCAAAAAGGTGCCAAGTTCCATTCCAATTCCAATGTTAAAAATGAGATTTAAATATTGTAATATAGACTTATATATAACCTGCATTATGTTTTTGTTTTTTCCTTTATTAAAAGAAACCTTCTTTAAAACAACTTAATTAACACACTGCATACAATAAAATCATATTTGAAACTAACACATCTCATTAGACAATATGCGATCAGTGCTGGAACTCATATTCCCGGACTCTCCAGATTGAAAAACTGAAGTATTTCCATACGGCCAATGTGTTACCAATCTGGCCGAAGAAGGAAGGATTTAACAAATTAGTACGGATCTCTTCTGAAAAGAAGATGGAGATGTGAAACTCGGGACTTGAATCAGACTCTGTGGTAAGCAATTGTTTAACCACGCAACATGCATGAGTTAATATGTGATACAGGAGGATTCGGGTCATCTTGTTGAAGTCGGTCGGATGGCTGCATCATAAAGTTGTGGTTTACCACCCTGGAGGATTCGGGTCTCACACCTCCAGTTTTTTAGGAGAGGTCCGGGCCTGACCATTGAACTCATCCTTCAACCATCCGGTTGACCCCATTATGGGTGTTGGCCAACCTCTTATGGGTTCTATAAGTGGCCGCCGCTAGATACAGATATCCCTCGTGTGATATGGCGGCTTAACTAATCCAACCAACCATCTTGTTGAACCCTATCCTATATCTACCGGTTAGGTTAAGTTAGTTTTGGTTAAGCTGCCATATCCTCATGGGATATTCTCTCTGGCGGCGGCCACTTATACAGACCATCACAGGCTGGCCAATACCATTGATGACGTCAACCGAATGGTTGAATGATAGATGTTAAACGGGCTGTGAGACCTGGATTTGAACTCGGATCTTCCAGGGCGGTAAGCCGAAGCTTTATCACGCGGCCATTCGGCCGATTATATCTGCCGGCTGACATCAACGAAAAACTGGAGGTGTGAGACCTGGATTTGAACTCGGATCTTCCAGGGCGTAAGCCGAAGCTTTATCACGCGGCCATTCGGCCGATTATATCTGCCGGCTGACATCAACACTGTTAAAGCAGAGTTAATGAAGTATATTGGAATGACTTCACCATTATATTTTATGTCACTTCAAGTGGAAAATAGCATAAAATTAAAAAAAAGAAAACACATAATTTGATTTTTATGGTAAATATTTTAATAGAATTTATAATGAATGGCTCAGATAAGCAGATCTCTGAATTTAATTATTACAAACACTGTGTATCCTGTGCAGTTTTACGCCACTTTCTACCTTATAGGTAGTAAGCAGCAGCGTATTCCAGTTCTCATCATGGGCAGGTCTATACAGGGATATATGCAGTTCTCACACACCCCGATGAAGTCATTCGTCAGGTGGAGGATGGGGTTCAATGATCTGGGATCCGGCCGGATGGATGAGTGGTAACGCTGTCGACGTGCCACGAAGGAGGACCCAGGTCTAGTATTTCTTGAAAAGTTTTTTCGGGTGCTGGGCCCGGCCCGGCGATCCCCGTCCTTCACTATCCGGCCCCCCTCCTCGGGTGTGGGTACAGCCCGTGGTTGGAACTGGCCCCGCTCCTTATTAATCTCCCTGATTGGAAAGGGGAGTAAAATATGCAAAAAAATGATCTGGGATCGAACTCCTGAAAAACTGGAGTGACCCGGAAATTAAACCTGACCCATATTTTTTTTTTTTGTTAACAGATGACGCCACTTTCCACTCCGGATCCTCCAGAGTAGAAAGTCGAACCGTTTCCAGGCGGCCAATCCGCCCGACAAAAAGTGGTAAAAAAATTATTCCAAAATTAAATAATTAAATTAAATAATTTAATAAATAATTAAATTAAAATTATTCCATTTTAATTCATTTTTCATATCGATAATCTTCATTAAAAGAAATCATCAAAATTTTGTTTTTTTCCTGTGTAATTTAAAGCAGTTTGCCACCATATGTTATTAAGTGACGGGGCATTCCATTGTCCACCATGGACTGTCTTCCTCCTTGATGGGGTCAGCCACCGTCAGATGGAAAATGGGGTTAATCGACCCGAGGCCGGACCCCTCATGAAAAATTGGAAATGTAGGACCTGAATTGAATATGAATCTTCCGAGGCAGTAAATTACTACTTTATCACGCAGCCATCCTCCCGACAAATTACAAAAGAATTTTGTTTTTGCTCATTTTTAATCACGTGATAATTTTTGTCAACAGGTCCATTATCTATTCTGTAAGAATATTAAGTGACGAGGCGAATAAAGCCTTTCCACAAGTTTCCTAACCCTGCAAAGGGATCCACTGGATTATGGAGAGTGGGGATCGAAGGCGGGACCCGGACTCCATAATAAACATTTTTAAGAAGTGGAACTAAAGACTCAAATCCGGGACCTCCAGAGTAGAAAGTCGAATTATTTCCACGCCACCAATCCAGGTTTTTTTTTGTTAACAGATGACGCCACTTTCCATTCAGGGAGAATACTAAGTGGCGGGGCGAAACAAGCCCTTCCACAGGCTGCCCACCCCTGCGGAGGGGTCAGCCGGATTGTGAAGGACGGGGATCGACGGGCCGGGCGGTCAGCCGGATTGTGGAGGACGGGGATCGATGGACCGGTCCCGGACCCCATGATAAATATTTTCAAGGGGTGGGACCCGAGACTCGAACCCGGGTCCTCCAGAGTGGAAAGCCGAAGCGTTTCCACGCGGCCAATCCGGCCGACCACCAATCCAGGTTAGGTTAGGCATGTTAAGCCGCCATATCTCATGAGGGCTATATTGTATCTGGCGGCGGCCACTTTTTTTTTGTTAACAGATGACGCCACTTTCCACTCAGTAAGAGTACTAAGTGGCGGGGCGAAACAAGCCCTTCCACAGGCTGCCCACCCCTGCGGAGGGGTCAGCCGGATTGTGGAGGACGGGGATCGACGGGCCGGGCCCGGACCCCATGATAAATATTTTCAAGGGGTGGGACCCGAGACTCGAACCCGGGTCCTCCAGAGTGGAAAGCCGAAGCGTTTCCACGCGGCCAATCCGGCCGACGACGGCGGCCACTTATAGAATCCATTACAGGCTGGCCAATACCCAAGATGGGGCGACTGGATGGCCGAGTGGTAACGCGATGGTGTGTCACGCTGGAGGACCCGGGTTCACAGATTACTAATACAGATGGGAGCACTAGGGTTCACTTAGCTAAAAACAAGGAAATTTCAGTACCATAGCGCATCCTCAGTTAGGTGATTTAGTGTATTTTTTCTTGAATGTAAAAGTTTCATAATTTTTCAAAACATTGACTAGTATTAATATTTCCAAAATCATTTAAATAGTAATGGATAGTTTGTTATTTTAAAATATAGAATTATATTGAATAATAATATTACGTAGTAATCTGTTTCCCACAAGCAGCTTTGATTTCTAGTAGCCATCTTGTTTTCTTCAGACGTTTGATCGTAGCTCGTGGATCGAAGTTAATTTTAGTTATCTATAAAAGGTATTGTAGTGAAGGTTTGAATTTATGGGCCATATCCTCCATCATATAAACAGGAAGAAGAATAAGAAGATTGGAATTTATAATATTATACAACGTATTTCCTGCTGAGAGAGAGAAATCATCCGCTTAGGCTTAGCAAACGTACTGTATATTAGTTATTTTGAAATGTTTTCATTATTGTTATTTAATATCACTAACATATTTTTTGATATATAACTTCAGTTTGTACAAATATCATTTTTCAATAAAATTATATTAATATATTATACGTTGTTTTCTGATGCTAGAAAATAGAATATAAATATATGAATACAGGTTTCATTAATGTT
>AYEL01076765.1:0-127514 GCA_000484575.1 Olivierus martensii
TTGTGCCCGAGCTTTGGTGTCCTAAGGATTTCCTATTCGTGGGAGAACTTGTTGTGAAATCCGTTCGAGATTTCGATCCCTTCGGGGACTGTCCGGTCGCTCAGTAATGAGCACCAGTCTTGTAGCGAATACACGCCTCTTGTGTCTCCGCTCCCTTGTGGACGGAGGCAATTCTCGGCCTTTTAAAGGTCGCTTCGGCGACACAGTGCACGAGATGCGAATGCGGCCTTCATTCCCCTAGGCCTGGCAAACCTGAGCGAGTCCGCCGTATTCGTATTTCGTTCGCTTGTGGATCAGAGAGGTGGTCAGGCGAGTCCGCACCCCTAGTTGCAGGCAATGATTAAGCAGAGATTATTCTCGCAGACATAAGTACCCTGTAGTACCCTCGTTGGTGCAGCGGGGAAAAGCTTTGGCTAGTCTCAGAATACGACATGAGCCTGCATCGCAGTCCCTCTCGAAGTGGGGCCCACCTTGACGTGGTGAGAGGGCTTACCGGCGTCAATATGCTCGTATCTGTTTTGCAGCCAGGCCGATACTTTCATAGTGACAGGGACTAAGTGGCTCCTAGGGTCCGGTGGTGTCTTGACGAAGTTACCCCCACACTATGTCTGGCTTGAGCGGGGGGTTGGTGTGAACAGCGCTTGTCGAAAGGGAGTGGTGCCCTGAGTAGACATCTGCGGGATTTCCTAGCCGGATGACCGCCACGGACTTCGTTTGACTTTCTATAGAGTGGTCCTGCAGCAACAATCCGGTTGGCCTAGGAACGATGCCCTGCCTCGGCCCGCGGGAGGCTGTCCCTAGTGAAGAAATTCCTATAGGGTCGGTAGAGTATGGCTGCTCCCATCCCTCGCCAATAGGTGCTCTGTGGTTCGTCATGCGACCGTCCGAGTCCCTGCGGGTCGGGATTAAGAATTGCCCTGCCATTTCTGTAGGCGGTTAGAGCTCTTTCCATCAACTCTTCTTCCCAAGCTCCATATTTGCCTCGTTTTGATGTCATCTGTAGAAAGTGAAAGATAAAAATAAATTGTAGGCCTTCCATATTTCAGTTTAAACTACGCATTCCGAATTTCACATACATTAATTGACGTAATTGTTTGTTATTACAATTCGTAAAACCGTTTTAACGTTAATTTTATGGTATTCGCTTAAATTGGGCCAGATGACTATGACCGGTTCAATATAAGAAATTAATGCTGGTCCACTTTAAGACACTATGCCATTTTCTTTTCCTTCCAGTACACCGAGGAAAAAGTCATAAGCCATTTATTGAAAGTATGCCATTATAGGTACAATTACATACTACTGGGTGTCCCTCTCGAAAGAGGCCTCACAAACATTTGCTTAATTTACACTTAAATTACACTTACACTTAAAGGCTTTACATAAGAATCAGGAAATAAAATGAATATGTCATACCTTGTTCATGGGGAAATAAAGGTGAATCACAAAAGGTGCTGGAAGTGACCGCCCTCAACTTGTAAACACAGTTGAACACGACGCTGCAGATTCTCAAATGTTGCTGCCAGAACCTCAGGTGTCACTTCCTGGATTTCACGGATGATGTTCTCTCGTAAATCTTCCAAGTTTTGAGGTTTGTCCCTGTATACCTTGCCTTTTAGGTGACTCCAGAGGAAAAAGTCAGGTGGTGTTAAATCAGGTGACCTTGGGGGCCAGAGTCCTTTCGAAATCACTCTGCCGGGGAAAAAGGATTCGACCTCAGCCCTGGATATTCGAGACGTGTGGCATGTGGCGCCATCCTGTTGGTACCAGCCGAGGGTAAGTTCTTCATTGTCGAACTGGTTCACAAATTCTCGAAACAGTTCGATGTAAACTGCACTTGTCGCAGTAGACTCGAAAAAAATTGGTCCGATGATGCGCCGCTGTGATATTGCTTAGAACACGCCAATCTTTTGTGTATGCAACGGTTGCTCGACCAGTGCATGTGGATTTTCTTACACCACAAACGTGTATTCTGAGGGCCGATTGTTTAAACGGGTTCTAGACCTCGGCCGCGGTCTGAACCACGGTTTTATTGGGATGAATGGCGGAGGGATAGAAGCCTTAACAATGCTCACCCGAGAGTTGGCCGAACTTGGGCTGTAGGTGATTTCTTCTCCAGACCGGGGGAAGTTCACTTCCCAAGGGAATCACAAAACCTCGGGGAGTTCATCCGAGCGATATTCGGCCACGACAAGGCGCCAGAGCCCGGCCATTGCACGGCGTTGGTCGATATCGTCCCCCATTGTGGCCCACCAGTCTGGTGCGGACAGTTGGCTGCATCGGAGATCGAACCAGGTGAGATTCTCGCCCTTTCTCAGTCGTTTGTGACCTCTGAGGGGTGGTCTGCGCTTCGTGTGCACACCCCTCCACTAGGAGCGATACAAGTCTAAGACCTAGGTGTTTTTAGAGTTGCTTGCACAGTCACTAGATGATCTAATGAATCGTCTTGCCCCGTCCACGATTATTCGTGGTTCGGGTGACGCTCGTGGTCTCTCCTATTGGAAAGACCTTCTGCCATTGTATCAAAGTCTCAGTTGAGAAGTTTGTTCAGTTGTGTGAGCAGTACTTTGTACTGCCTTATTTCGGATATGGTTTCAGTTGCTTTAGCAACTCTGGGCGCAAGGGGCCGAGGTTGAAGAATCTTCAGCCCAGCAGGCCTACTGGATCAGTGTGGCCCTTGCTGAAGTGGTGCAGAGGTGGGGTTCCCTTCCCCACTGACAGCTCAAGCCATGATTAAAGCTGAGTTCCATCTCGCAGAAGGATTCCTGTAGTGCCATTAGGTGGAGCAGGGCCATGTTGCCTTTTTAGACGCACTGTCACAGTTATAAATGAGCCTAAATAAGCTGCATTGCAGTTTTGGATTCCATTAGAAGAAAAATAACGTCTGTCTAAGATCCTACAGTTCATATAGACAATAAATTGGCGAATGTGTGTCACTGTTTGTTCAGCATAAGGTAACAAACGTTTAACTGAAATAATGTAAATAAAGAAAATACGTAGAATATGTTAATGCTTTGTTAGAAACGATCGCCGAGTGGTAATGCGTTGGCGTGCCACGCAGGAGGACCCGGATTTTTTCGGGGTGCTGGGGTCGGCCCGGCGATCCGCATCCTTCGCCATCCGGCCCCCCTCCACGAGTGTGGGTGCAGCCCGTGGATGGAACTGGCCCCCCTTAGTAATCTCTCTGATTGGAAAGGGGGCGTAAAATATGCAACCAAAAAAAGGTATAGCTCGCAGCGCCACATTTTCTTCTATCGGCCATTTTTGGAACTACAGTTTTTATTGTACCGATCATTTTCTCATGGTCTGAAATGTATATCCTCCAAATTTGGAGATGTTACGTCCAGGATTTTCTCCAGACCGTTCCAATCACCCTGTATATAACAAAACAAAAACAGGTAAAAATTTATATGTCCTCCCTTGGACATAGCACACCCTTACACATCTTTTGTACCTCTTTGCATTCTTACAAAATTGTAAGCGGGTTCTACTATAATTTGATTGATCCATAAATGATCTTGTAAAAAAAAAGTATATTTAAATTATGGTCTAATATTGATTTGTTGAAATGAAATACTATTAATCGTTCTTAATGTCCATTCTTTTAATAAAAGATTAATTCAAACATTATTATTGCAATAAAGATGTTTAAGTGCAACAAAATACAATTTAAAAACCCAATGAAAAAAAACTCTTTTCAGCATGTCAACCACAACGTACTGCAGCGCCACCTCGAGCTTCAGCCTGTTTTGGACCTCCAACATTTTTGCTTTCGACACACTATACTCTTCAGTCACTATAATGAAGTTTATGAGATCACTCCGCTTATCTATTCATCTGATCTCCCACTAATTACTTTTGTACTATTAATAGATTTTTCTCGAAATTTGGTAACGATGTTTCGCCGTTTATGTTTTGGCAGCCTGTACCCCAGAATCAGATGTTTGGTCATGCTTGCAACCACGTTGCCAGATTGGCTTTTTTTGACGCCAAATGAGCTCTTTTCGGCTTTTTTTAGACATGGTTGAGGTTAAAATTTTTTTAAAACATTTTGGCGTTTTTTCTGGCTTTTTTGCTTATTGGCATTATATATACATTTTTCGAGGGTTCAGTAACGCATTAAAATTCTGTAGAACTATTTTATTTAGTTGAATTAAAATTCTGAGAAACTATTTTATTTATTTATTGAACATTAAAATTTCATTTAGTGTTTAATTTTTTGTTTAAAGCACTGTACAAATAGTCCTTTTTTGTTAAATATATACAGCATATGTGTGTATATATATATACATCAAAAATCCGGAATTTTCGAAAATCCGGCAATCTCAGGTCCCGAGGTTGCCGGATTTTTGATGGTCAACCTGTAAATTTTTTAGCTATGTTTTATATGTTAAAAATAAATCTTTTCCTGATGATATAATAACCAATGCCATCAAGATATATATTATACCAATATATTTTTATATAATTATTTTAAAATATATTTTATATATAAAAGAAAATGTGCTTAAAATCAATTGCTTCCATATCATTGCTTTTATTCATCTGTTTAACTGATTTATTATTATTTTTTTTATACTTTTCATCAAATATTATTATTTAAAATTTTTTTCAATGTTTCCCTCGTTAAATTTCTCAAATCTCAGTGCTGTCTGAAATCAAGGATTATACTGATTCTTAATTAAACTGAAGTTTAGTTTGGATAAAATGCTTCTAATAGTAATATGGATATGGTTATTTGCATGGATTCCTATTGAATATTGCTTAGAGTGGTACCTAATGATGTGGATAGACCAGACATATTGTGAATGCACTGCCAACTTTCATGAAACTATCTATACCATTTATCTTTATGTTTGTCTTGGAAATGAAAATATTTTCATCTTACAACGAACTTCTACTGGCTGACAATCCTCAGCACTCAAAACTTTAAACATTGCTTTCTGATCTCCTTTTGAAAAATTTAATAAGACATAATATAAAACAATTTATAATAAATTAATTAATCTATAATCAAACTTAACAATCTGACACTTCTGCCTGTATAATAAAATCCCTCTTATCTGGCCTCTATGGGACTGGACCTTAGACTGGATAAATGAATAGTCAGTTAATCTAAAAATATATGCAAAATGCCATTAAAAGTTATAAATTAAAATATATATACAGTGGATTCCATTTAATTGGGACACATCGGGCCAAGCAATTTTGTCCCAATTAAACGAAGTAATAATAAATTCTAAAATAAAATAGGACAGTCGGAAAGATACAGCCAATTAAACTGATTGGAATAGATGAATTTATTATTGTTTTTTTTCGTTTCTAGTACAAAATGTAGCAGAAATATGTTCTTTTTGGAAGTTACGCGTAAAGTTGCGATTTCTCCAAATCTCTAATATTAATAGCATCTAGCCGGGAACTTATCGAGTATCTACATAAGTTAATCACAATTTCCTTTAATGCAAAAATGGCGATTGGTTCGCCTGCTAGATATCGAATAAAATTGTTTTTCCCAATAAAAAAAATATTGGCTCGATTATACAATTTTTTTAAAACCCAACTACAACAAAATGAACATCGAACATCCAATGGTCTAATGTTCATTTTTCTGATGGCAGCGGTCGGTCTGATCGTATATCTTATGGCTAAGTCATTAAATATTTTCTAGATAAAACAGAAAAATTCTTACCGAATTGTTCGTCGTTTCCGGCCATTTTGTTTAAATCTGAAGGAAATATGAAAAAAATTCGATTATTGACAGCTTTAAGTAATTGACATTAATGTGACTAAGTGTAAAGCTCAATGTGTCGTCGCACGTAACCATAGCATTTTTTGGGTCAACAGAAGATGCCACTTTCCATTCTATAAAAATACTAAGTAATGGGGTAAAACAAGCTCTCCATAGCTGCCTAATCCTGCGGAGGGGTCAACCGGGATGAAGAAGGTTAGGGATTGACGGGCCAGGCCGGATTTCATGATAAACATTTTTAGGGTGTGGTCTCGAAACTCGAACTGGAGTCTTTCAGAATGGAAAGTCGAAACGTTTCCACGCGATCAATTCGGCCGATGGTAACCGTAGTATTTTAAATATTGTATAAACGTAGTATTGTATATATTGTATAATTTATGGACGAATAATTAATTATCGATGATGGATAAGTCATCTTCCCATTCGCCACTCGAAAGCGACGACAGAAATTTAGGAGTTTGTCTAATAACCGTTACGGTACCTGTAGTTAACTTGTTATAAATTTACTATTTTTGTTATTGTAGTAGTTGCACGTAGTTTTTGGATGCCAGTTTTTTTTTCTTTTTGTGCCCAGAGAATGTCGGAAAGATACAGCCAATTAAACTGATTGGAATAGATGAATTTATTATTGTTTTTTTTTCTCATGACACTCCTTTGAGTTTTATTTCTGTGGGCCTTCTTCCATAATCGCTGTTAATTCGCTCTTTTACTACCATGATCTCCAAACTTTTTTAATCGCGCTCTTTTATCATTATAGATGTGTGAACCTGGAATTTGGGCCGGATATAAGGTGTCACTCTACACCTCTTCATCACAAATAATTGGAATAAATCCAAACAGGGTGACTCCTTAGATGAGTAAACCGACCGGTGGTTCGTTTATATCATCACCGGCTCGAAGAACCATGTCCTCCAGGATGGTAAACTAGATGTCAAATGGGTTCGGTTATAATCAGATAGAGGAAATAATTGTAACCGGGATGGAAAGACGATACCAATAGATGTTTTTCCCTGGGAAAACGATCAATTTATTTACTGATCGGGGTTAAGAATTTGCCCCGAAACGGAGTCAATACTTGGCAGCCGGTCGTCAAACTTCAAGGGAGTAATACGTAATTTAAGTCGGTGCTCGTCCAGCCTTTCAAATAAGAATTCATAACGACATTTACTCGTCGAGCATTAAATGAAAAGTCTTAGATAAAACCAGAGTACCTATTCCTAGAGGATCGGTGTCCATTTGAAAGAAAATAAATCGCCAGTTATCTTAGAATTCGTCGCCAAACATCGAAAATAACCATCGTTCGCCCGTTAAAGTAAAATAGTTAAAGAATACATCTTATTTAAAGGGACATACATATAAAAGGGACAGAGACATTTTCTATTCGTCACAACTGGGAAGGATCTTTATCATCACACGCATTCAGACGCAAGAAGGAGCCGAATCACTCAAAAAAAGCAACAATCTGCTATGAACACGAAAGGAAGAAGAAGAAACTAAAGTTTGTATCCATCTCTGTATATATATTCTAAAGGTATTTATCCTCTAACAATGTTCAGAGCATTTGCACTTTTGTAAACTCCCTCTGTCTCTAACAAAAGTTGTTTGTTGTTACAAACGTAGTCTCTGTGTCGTCGTTGTCTAACTTGTAAGTCTCATTACCCGTCCGGCTCAGTCCACTGACCGCAGGCAGGCCATAAGCCTGTTCAATATCGTCCACGGAAACCTCACAAAGATTAACAATCAGCAGTCCATACAATGATACGAATTACGACCAGAAAGAAAAGCCTACTCCCAAAAATTTCTTACGCAACTGATTTGGTGTCCATCTCTTTTTTCTTTGACGTCACTTTCCACTCAGCAAGAGTACTAAGTGGCAGGGCGAAACAAGCTCTTCCACAGGTTGCCCACCCCTGCGGAGGGGTCAGCCGGATTGTGGCGGACAGGGATTGACGGGCTGGGCCCGGATCCCATGATAAATATTTTCAAGGGGTGGGACCCGAGACTCGAACCCGGGTCCTCCAGAGTGGAAAGCCGAAGCGTTTCCACGCGGCCAATCCGGCCGACCGGGTCCTCCAGAGTGGAAAGCCGAAGCGTTTCCACGCAGCCAATCTGGCCGACATTTGGGGTCCATCAGTCTAGGTATCTTAATAGAAAAATAAACGCTAATACGGTATCAGATCAGAAAAATCTATCTGCGGCCAGCAATTAAACTGATAGAGGGTTAAACTACCCGGATGCATTTTTATTTAAAATAAAAGAATGCCCTATAATAAATTTTTATCCATTTAAATCCTGGTTGATATTTAGCCTTTCCCTAATCACTCTCTAATTCGATTCTTCACCATTAACGGAAACATATATTTATTACCTCAAGACCCAAATGCCATGGAAGGTGTTTTATTAGTATTGATTTACTGTTAATACGAATAAAATTCTAACATAAGTTTCTTCTTACCTTGTTAGTTAAAGTGACCAAACCTCTCCTCACTAAATACAGAAATGAGCTTCTTATCGCTTTTTTCTCTTCCTTTCAAATCGAAACTGATAATTGTTATAATCTTATCGTCAATTACAAATTAATCCTGGAAATCGACAGAAAAACTTTTTTGCGCGATCAAAGGGCCCACCCAGCTCGTTTCTAGGATGATTGACGTTTTCGATAATTATGTAAATTTTTGTTATTTGGAAATTATCTATCCAAAGTACGCAGTACATTCCATAAACTATTGTATAATAACAGCCGTCAGGTGGATGATGGAGGATGGAGATCGACGGGCCGGGTCTGGACACCATGATAAACATTTTCAATTCTCATGATAAACATCTTTCATTGATAAACATTAAGGGGTGGAATCCGAAACTCAAACCGGTCTTCCGGACTGGAAAACCGAAACGTTCCAAGTGGCAGAGAATCCAATCCGGAGTCAATGAGGAGCGAGGTCAATTCCAGGATTCCCTGAATTTTTAGGAAAGGACCAGGCCTCGTTGACCGAACCTTATCCTATAACTGGTTATTGTGGAGTTAGTAATCAGCTATTGAATAGGATAAGGATAGTGGCCATTAGAATGCCCGGTGGACTTTTTTCGCGCCCCTTTTCAATCAGGGAGATTACTAAGAGTCGGATCCAATTTCAACCACGGGCTACACCCACACCCGTGGAAGGGGGCCGGATGGTGAGGACGGGATGGCCAGGCCGGGCCCAGAACCTCGAAAAAACTTTTCAGGAAATGTCGGACCTGGGTTCTCATGACTAGCATGCCAACGCGTTACCACTCAGCCTTCCTGCCACTGCACTGTAGGACAATAAAGATTGTTTTTTTTGTCAACAGATGACGTCACACTCCATTCAGGTAGAATACTATGTGGCGGGGCGAAACAAGCCCTTCCACAGGCTGCCCACCCCTGCGGAGACGGGGCGAAACAAGCCCTTCCACAGGCTGCCCACCCCTGCGGAGGCGGGGCGAAACAAGCCCTTCCACAGGCTGCCCATCCCTGCGGAGGGGCTGGGCGAAACAAGCCCTTCCACAGGCTGCCCACCCCTGCGGAGGGGTCTTTCTGGTAGAATACTATGTGGTGAGCGAAACAAGCCCTTCCACAGGCTGCCCACCCCTGCGGAGAGGTCAGCAGAGGACGGGGATCGACGGGCCACGATTTCCACTCTGGAGGACTCGAACCCGGGTCTTCCAGAGTGGAAAGCGTTTCCACGCGGCCAATCCGGCCGACTACAGAGATTAACGGGCCGGGCCCGGACCACATGATAAATATTTTCAAGGGGTCGATGCACTCCTCTAGTAGGGTCAGCCATCAACTAGAGGATGGGATTCAACGAGTCGAGTCCGAACTCCTCTTGAAAAGTTAGTAGTGTGGGACCCGAGAATTCAACCCGGTCTTCAGGGTGCAAGCATAGCACACTTCTATCGCAGCCATCTGGCCGACAATTAAGAACGTTTGTGTTACGAATTTCCTTTCATAAGAACACGAAGTAAACATATTTAAATATTTTAGAAAATGTCAAAAAATTTATAAGAATTATATGCATTATCAAAATGATTTAGCAAATAATGCATTGTAAAACTACATAGTTATTTAGTGGGGGAATATAGAATTTCAATCAAAATTTCTCGTATTATATCGGGAATTTGTATTCAAAGTGTAATACAAGAAATCTCCGTTTAAGCCATTTGTAATTAATACTATCTCATCAAAAACATCTAGTACCTAATATGTAAAAAATGAGACAAGTACAATTCTGAGAAATTAGAATTTTTTACAATTTAGATGTGCTTACATTAATTGATGTGATTGTTTTATTTTATATTTTTTAAACCGTGAATTAAATAGCCGCATCTAATTATTACAAAAGTCATAATTTCTTAGTACTGAGCTTATTTTTTACAAATTATATGTTTTGATGTGATAGCGTTTATTTTTGATGATAAACATGCATGTATCCATTTTAGTCGAAATTGGATGAATCATACGATATGCAGAAGGGTTCATGATGAAAGAACAGCAAACTTCATTTTAGCCAAATGCTCTGCATTTTTCACTAAGCCTTAAATAACATCAGTAACATTTATATTGTGGATGCATACAAAAATAGGTTGAACAATGTGACGTATGGAGATATTTCTAAAAAAGAGAAGCTTTCTCTTCTATACTTTTTGATTTTAGCTAATTGAACCAAAACTTTCAGACGATATGCCTATTTTCGAAATTTGGTGTAAAGCGTTTAAACAATGTGATATGCAGAGATATTTATAGGAAACGGACCTCCGTTTTTCCTCTTTATTTTGACTCGATTATCCTGAAATATTCAGGGTAATAGAATCCTCATGTAATTTAAAAATACTTATATTCTAAATTTTACTGATATCGGTTTTTTTATTGCCAAGATGACGCCACTTTCCATTCAGAGAGAACATTAAGTGACAGGGCAAAACAAGTTTTTCCTCAGGTGCCCACCCTCTCGAGGGGGTGGGCACCTGAGGAAAGACTTGCGGAGGGTCAGCCGGATTGTGAAGGACGGGGATCGATGGGCCCCGACCCATATTTGAAATGGCCGTCGTCAAGCATATCCGTTGAGATATCTTTTATCAGCTGGAACGAAGTCTGAAATTTTTTAGGAATTTATGGTGCTATAGAATTCATCGTTGCCTTAATGTAATGAGGGATCATTTTGAACACTTTCTGTAAAAAGCATTTGATTGAATATACAATATTTATGTTAATTTCTATGAAAGTAAAAATTCTCTGTTACATTCCTTGTCATATATCCATGTTTATATAGTAATTTTACTTGCTTCTAACAGTAGAATATTATACTGTACATCTATTTATTGTATGCAATTCTGATATACTCGGTATCAATATTTGTGCAATGTAATACAAATAATGAAATAATAAAATTATATAGCGAGTTGTATAAATTCAGAAAAAGAAATATTTGTTGATTTCGGTTATTACCTAATTAGATGAACAATCTAATCACTGTAATATGAATCTAAGGAAAAACCATGGGAAAAACAACAGTTTAACAGCCTCCAAATGACGAATAACATATAGGTAAGGATAGTAAGGAAATTTGGATATATCTGACTTCCGCATTATTACTAGAATTGAAAGCAAGTTGGCAACACTTAAATATTCTCGCTGTTTCTCGTCGTAGAGGGTATTTGGCTTTTTAAGAAGAAACAAATATGGTGCGTAAATTAAGTAATTTCTATCTTTCTTAATCCATTAATATTAATTATAAAATTAAGATTATTTCATTTAATTAAGTTGTTTTTCTGGAGAATAAATGCTACTTTATATTATATTTTGTTAATATGTTAACTATACTTTATTATTTAAAGTGTTCACGTGTCATTTCATTGTATATAAATTTCAAATACATTTAGCATACATTTTTGTACAATTACTGAAAGCGTGTTCATGTGAAAACGGAAAATTTCGCTGTATTGAGTTCATCCGTGAAATTCGAATCGAAAATCGTATATCTTGGCGTAATCGTAAATCATATAAAGTAATTATTTTTAAATTTATTTAAGTTATAATTGTCTTTAAATTATATATTATTTTTATTTTTCGATAGAAGCTTTTGAAAAATCTAGTGTCGATTCTATTCGTATATGTAATGTGGCATTGCTACTGGCGTCCGTGTTGAATAAAAATGTGTATTAAAGTTTATGTCCGTGCCCTTATCATTCATATCCAATTCTTACATTGCTCACAATTATTAAATACATATCACTCATCCATCGGAATCGATATAGGGGATATAGGTTGTAAACAGCAACATACAAATATAATCTAATTAGGAGTTCTTGAGAAATTTTAATGGTCACCAGAAAAATTTGCTAGTGGCAACCTTGAGTGACACTTTTAGTATGACATTCATTCATAATTAAATTTTTATATGTGGAAATAAACAATTTGGTACCAGTAATTTATAATTAATGGAATAATTTTTCAGCTCTAAGTGAAAAAAAACAAATTTAAACTTTTATTACCAAAGAACATCAGTGGTTGATTTTTTACAAATAAGAACAAATCATTATATTACATATTATAAATCAGTAATTTTATTTATAATTTATTATAAACCAGTAATTTATTTAAACATTCAATTTTTATTTAAATGAGATTTACTGATTTAAACTATTAAAAATACATGTACAACAAGAGTTAACATACTGGAAACCAAGCCCGTTTTAAACAGAGAAATGAATCTGATTCACTATTTAAATTATTCCCATTATTTAACATGTCCTCAGTTCTATGGCATTGCATAACTCTTTGTTGCTATACATCTGGAATTAGTCTGAACTTCAGTAGTTGTACAGAGCTTTAAAATATCTTAAAATTTCAAATTTTCTTTATTCAAGTATTTATCAACATTTCATTTGTTTACATGGATCATCTTTTTTAATATATTGTAGTTGAGTAACAACACAATACTCATGTAGATTGCAGATCCAAGTGTTGCACATATGCAATAAATTTTGTTTTAGTTTTTTATTACACTGATTGGTGTTACCCAATGGTTCTTAGCCAGTGTTCCCTGGAACATTGATGCTTCACAAACATGTTACAAGTGTTCCACGGTATTATAAAAGCGAGGCCTATTTGAATGACTTTAGCATAGTGTGCGATACGCATTTTATAATGTAGACAAGATTCAACTTGCATTTACGAATGTATTTGTTATTAAGTAGGTTTACCCACAAAAGCACTTAAGATTTTGCTACAGTTTTCGACATCATATTTGTGGAGTTTAAGCTTTTCAACATTAATGAGCATAAAAATTAAAAAACACGAAAGACTTAGAAATAACTTAATTCATTTCTCAATAGAAAACTGCTAGAACCTTTTAGTATTCAATGCAAATCACCAAAGCACTTTTTTGATTGGATCATATTAACTATGTTCCAATTTTTAAGAATTGATTAATGTTTGAATTTTAAATATTTTGTAAAGAACTTTGAATGTTCTAAGAATGTATTTCTAGTGTTCGAATCTGTTAAGAGTTATCGTACCTGAGGAGGGTGTAATGTAACACCGAAAACATTAGTGCGATGTTTGAGTAATTAAAAGTATTTAACCTTACTGCAAAAAAGTGCTTTGGTGATTTGCATTGAAGACTTAGAAATATTGATGAAGAAATGAGGATAGCTTTATCATATAATAGAACTGACATTGCTCAAATCTGCAAAAGACAATTAGCTCAGGCATTGCATTAAACTTGATTTTAATATGTTCCATTCTTCAAAAAGAATAACTTACAGTTCTTAAGAAAATGATTTTTTAATTAATGTTTTTTTACTTTATTTAATGTGTAATATATAATTTTTAATAAAATACATATTCATTCATATTTTTGTTGTTTGTTTTATGGTTTTAGTGATACAGTGTTCCGCAAATATTCTTTATAATCAAAAGTATTCCGTGACTTTGAAAAGGTTAAGAATCACTGGTGTTACCCAATAATTCATTAAAAAAATCTAAAACTTTAAGTTAAACCCTAAAATGAGCAGTAAAAGAAATGCAAGTACAAAAAAACATACAAATATTTAATAAAACAGGATGACAACAAAAATCATGTCTATATAATATTTAATGCAGCTTTCACTAGATACTCTCATTTTTATAGTCAAATTAAAAGAGACCAGTATCCTGAAAAAAAGCATTGTCTTCAGAGAAATGCCAATAGTATGAAAATCAAAGGAAAAATAAACATCTAACTGTACCATTGATTATCAATAATTATCCAAAACCTGGATCTAATCACAAGTAAAATTTAAGATTTCATTATTTAAAAATTGTTTTTTCATTATATATATAATTTTATTATTATTATTTACTTAAATGTCTGAGTAAATATAGTATATGGTACTTACGTATTAACGCCACCGCAGCTGTGTGTACAACAAGATTGCTCTTTATTGGCGCATTAGTGCAACCTCTGCTGCGGTGGCGTTAATATGTAAGTACCTAGTATGTTTCTTATATTCCTTGATTGTCCTTGATGTAGCCTATGAAATAAAATTAGAAAAAATGTAGATCTCCCCTGACAAACATCCTGGATTGAATTCAGAGAATTATGGTAAATCTAAGCATGAGATTATTATCTATATCTCCAACACAAGTGCTTCCATCTGGGAACAAATTTTCAAGTTATATTTGTTTTTTTTCCCTAAGAGGAAAGCAAACCAGTACCACTTTTGTACTTCATTCATTGCTGTATAAACAGCAATGAATGAAGTACAAAATGATTGTTTTTAGATTAATAAGCAAAGTTATGAATCTATTAATGGGTCCTATAATGACTTTATCATCAAAAATTTAGAATTTAATGAATCATCTTAATCTGCCATTAAGTGATGCAGAAAAGCCAGGTGTATGTGAAATACCATTACATGATAAGAAAATACACAAATCAGCTACATATATTGGAGTAACCAGAAGAAACCTTTTGCAGAGGCTTGATGAGCATAGGTAGGATATACTTAAAGGTAGACTAACCACCATTTTAGCCACAGAATCATATACAACTGACTTACAAATAGACTAGCACAGTGCAAGAATTATAAAAATGCTCTGAGCACATAGACAGAGTTTAATTACAGAATCTCTAGAGATGATAATCAGGGAAAAACAAAACATTTTTATGAGAGATTGTTTTTAGATTAATAAGCAAAGTTATGAATCTATTAATGGGTCCTATAATGACTTTATCATCAAAAATTTAGAATTTAATGAATCATCTTAATCTGCCATTAAGTGATGCAGAAAAGCCAGGTGTATGTGAAATACCATTACATGATAAGAAAATACACAAATCAGCTACATATATTGGAGTAACCAGAAGAAACCTTTTGCAGAGGCTTGATGAGCATAGGTAGGATATACTTAAAGGTAGACTAACCACCATTTTAGCCACAGAATCATATACAACTGACTTACAAATAGACTAGCACAGTGCAAGAATTATAAAAATGCTCTGAGAAGATAGACAGAGTTTAATTACAGAATCTCTAGAGATGATAATCAGGGAAAAACAAAACATTCTTAATGAACAACTATTTTTTATTTTCTATAGCTACAAAAATTATGGGGAACATTGTACTGTATATAGTCAAATTTATGGAAAACAGTTGTACATAAACTTGGGGATGCCTGTTTATAAATACTTATATTTTTATTATGTTGATACAAAAATAAAACATATAATACTATATATATTTTTTGATACATATAATTCCAATTTTTAATGAATATTAGGTTTATAAGATGGTTAACTGTATATCTAGAATATAAGATGGAAATAATTAACTATAAAGACATTAAAAAATATATTTTAATAACTAATTTATTATATTTACAGCCAACACATTTGAAGAAAACTCGCAAGTTAAGAGGTCATGTTAGTCATGGTCATGGAAGAATTGGTAAGATTTGAAAACTTAGACATAAAATTTTAATCTAAGAAGTCATATAATTATATAAAATGCCAATACAAGTAGTTTTCAACTTAGAACAGAGTTCAATTCCAAGAATTTCAAATCCTGTTGTTATAAGTCAGAAATGATCAGAAGTTGGAAATGCCCAAAATTTACAGATATCCCACTACAGTATTTATTACCAATTTATCATAATAAACTTAACACAAAAATACAAGAATCATTCACAGAGCTGGATTTGCATTTTTAGGGGCCCTAGGACGAGCAAGGCTTTGGGGCCCCTAAAAATTCAAATCAGCTACATCTAATTTAAAGGCTCCTTATAACTTATAAGAAATCTTTAAAATTTTACTTTCTATCTAGTACTTTAATAAAAACTCATTTTTTCTTATTAAAAGTTTATAAAAGTTGAAAACTGATTGATAGTTTTGGGGCCCTAGGACTCGGCCTATTGGTAAATCCGGCCCTGATCATACACAAAATCCTTTTTGTGTGACAAAGTTTATCGATGACATTGCTGTCATATGTACGAGTTAGAAATAAATCGAGGACTACCTGTATATTATCTTAGTAAGCTTATGATTATAAAAAAATATACAAATACCAATTCATACCATTCTTTCCCAATTTTCAAAATTGCCAACCACAGATAAGTGAATTTATATAAATTAATCCTTTATTATAATAATTTTAAGATCTTTTTTTTTTAGTTGAATTACTTGTAGGAAGTGATTCAGAGGTTAAGTTTTCATCTCAAATTTTAATAAAATTTTTTATACTAATAGCAGTATTAGATTAGCAAGTCCATGGATGAAAAATTAGTTTTTTAATATAAAAAATATTTTATATATAAATAACAAACTTTAGTTTAAAAGAATTAAAATTAATCACAAAAAAATAAGTACAGTGGTGCCTTGCAATTCAATATTTGAGTTTCGCGGGTTGGCGCATGCACGTGCATGGAATTGTGTGATGCCATTTGCTATTTGTTAGTTCTTCTTGGGCTATTTTGGTTTTGCCTGTGTTGTTTGTATTAATTTTCAATTTTATATTTTCAGAAAGTAAAAAATTTGTAATTATTATTATTTTTTTGAGTGATTAAGAATGATTCAAAGAGAACTGACTAAGAATAATACCGAAAAGAAGAACACTTGATTGAACAGAGATGAAAGAAAAAATTGTATATAAAGAGCAGAAAGATAGAACAATTAAAATGTAACTTGAATATGGCATTCCTAGGATACTGTGGTAACGTTTTGAACAGAGAAAAGATTATGGTACTAGTGTCTGTTGGAACACTTCATTCCAACATCCAAATGCTAATTGTGTCTTGTGTATAAATAGTGTATTTTGTAATTCGGTACTAGAGTGTCTGTTGGAAGACTTCATTCCAACATCCAAATGCTAATTGTGTCTTGTGTATAAATAGTGTATTTTGTAATTTAGTGTGTTACACAATAGTAAAACACATACACTATATTATTTACTTTATTATCTCTCTCTCACTTTACCTGTTAGGGGAGTGGGATGAGGACCGATAACAAATTAATCTATTTTACATAGTCCTATAATGGAAATATTGTCTTGCAATCGATAGTTTCTCAATTTGGCATTATTTCTGCGATAGATTAGTGTCGAATTGTGAGGCACCACTGTACTTTCATAGGTTAAATAATTTATTATAATATTAATTATGTTTTCAACTACTCCAGTGCATCATCCATTTTAACAGGTATACTTTTTATCATCAGGATTTCATTCAAATTATGATCATAAGAAAAATGCAGTCTGCTGATGACTGTGAAAAATATTTATAATTGATTTAAGGCAGCTATTGTTGACATTTTGTATCACAGTTATTTGCGATACAAAATTCCCTTTATATATAATTTTTTCCTTCATCTCTGCTCAATCAAGTGTTCTTCTTTTTGGTATTATTCTTCTAGTCAGTTCTCTTTGAATCATTCTTAAATTTCACTCAAAAAAATAATAATAATTACAAATTTTTTACTTTCTGAAATAAAATTGAAAATTAATACAAACAACACAGGGAAAACCAAAGTAGCCCAAAAAGAACTGACAAATAGCAAATGGCATCACACAATTCCATTCACGTGCATGCGCCAACCCGTGAAACTCAAATATCGAATTGCAAGGCACTACTGTACTTAGTTTTTTGTGATCAATTTTAATTCTTTTAAACTAAAGTTTGTCATCGTGCCATCACCAATATGTCAATGTATTAGAAACATGTAGTAGTAATAGAAAATCAGATAATCACACTTTATATGAGTTACCTGATTTTCTATAACTACTACATTAATTAGCACTAATTCAAATAAACAATAATGTCTATAATCCTGTGTTAAAACTATATTATAATAGGAACAATTGGTTGAATTTACCACTTGAACACATTCAACTTTCCAACAAGAGGATCAGGAATCAAATTAAGATCCCATGCCATGGACAGTTTAAATATAGGAATTATCCCATTCATTTATCTTTCTCTACAATTCAGCTGGCCTCCTTGATATAAGTAATCTGTGATAGGACTTAGAATGACACTGCTATTCTAGGCCTTGTCACATATTGAGAACTAACATTTAAAAATTTAATCACAGATATATCATCTATTAATTCTAAGTTATCTTAGAAAAAAGTTCTTTCCCATAAATTATGACATAGAACTCCATCCAACAAAATATTTGGCATTTTTTCATAGTGGGAAATCTTATGAATAAAATAAGGTACGAATGAAGAAACTTGGATAATATTTTTAAAAAATTATCGATAAAAAAACAGTAAGTTAATGTAACATTTCCCAATTATAGAAATTACAATTAAATCATTGTTTTTATTCATGTTCATGCCATTACATTTTAACAATACAGTCTTGATTAAATGGAAAAAATAACATCATCTTTTCTAATACAAAAAAGAACATTGGGAATGTAACTGTGATTTATAATATTGGATCTAAGATTTTTGGTTTCAAGTAACATAACTTCAGTTAAAATTGCAATTTTCAGGATCCTAACCCTGATTTAAATAAGAACATATTGTATTTCTTAATAATTATAACTAAAATTTTCAATACAGACAATCCCCAACTTACATAAATAGATCATTCAGCAAAATCTTACATAAATCAAATTGTGTATGTTGGAGTATACTCTATATAATACTAAAATAGTATCCTATATTATATCACAAAGACATAACATGAAAAAATAGTTATATTAAAAAATAAACGCACAATTTGCATTGTAAAGTAGTTTCTTCTATTCCCAGAATCTCACATCTTTAATTCTTCATAAGAATTCTAAGTTTGGACCTAGCTTGTTAACTAAAACTACTCCAAAAGGCTGATAAAAAAAATGTGTATATGATAACTGATGAAATTAGGAGGAAAAAATCTTGTCTAGTAAACTCTCCAATGAGGCCATCATCAGGTATTAAACCTGATGATGGCTTCGTTGGAGAGTTGAAAATATTTGTCAAAGTAATTTCCACAGCCTTGTGCTAGTTTTTGGAAACTTCTTTGTTATTTGTTTAAAGACTATAACCTCATATATAGTAATTCTAGGGGAAAACTCTTAAATATACAGACCTAATATTATCAAAGATGTTTGCCTACCATTATCAGCGTTTACTTGTAACATTGAAGTTAATAATGGATTGATGATGAAATGTTGTACAAAAGTTAATATAAATAGATTAAAAATAAAAGGTGGGTTTGTACAAATAGTCCATGAGTTAAAAATATGATTCATAAGATTTATTCATAACTCAAAATCTATTCTTGCTGAATGCAAAGATATTGGACACCTATTTACTGTATTGTGTAATATATACCATTAATTGAACTAATTAGAAATTTCTCATTTCAGAGATTTGAATGTAAATGTTTGATTTTTGGTAGAAATTTTGCCGTTTTGAAATATGATGGCCACATGTTAAATAACTGTGTGTAGTAGTAGTTTTGTATTCAATATTACATTTTGTTGTTAGACCAGTTTGATATTTAATACTTAAAATTCTGATACAATTTTTGAAAATTTGAAAATAACTGATTTTTCATATATATCTGAAAGTTTATCATTCAAATGCATGTAACTTAATTACAGGTACCCCTCCTATAACATGACTTCCTACAACACGGTTTTGCTCTAACCAGATTTGAAAATTGCAAAAACCCTCATATAACACAGTACTTCTACAACACAGATTTTACTTAACACATTTAGAAAATTACAGTTAGTCTCCTATAACACAAAACTTTTTCATTAATTTTTGTAAATCCACACTATGGACACAAAAAATGCAATCATTGAGAAACACTTTGCTAAAATTAGTTATAAATGCAATTTCGCTAGTTGGCCATGAAAGGGAAGATACGCACTCTATTTTTTGATTTCAATTTGAAACTGAATTAATTGAATTAATTGCCGACCATGGAATATTTTGTGTTCCAAACATTCAGTTCCTGGATAAAAAATAAATTTTTATTCTTAAAAGAGAGGAATGTGAGAGAGAAGAAAAACACTAGTTGGCCACGAAAGGGAAGATACGCACACTATTTTTGATTTCAATTTGAAACTGAATTAATTGCCGACCATGGAATATTTTGTGTTCCAAACATTCAATTCCTGGATAAAAAATAAATTTTTATTCTTAAAAGAGAGGAATGTGAGAGAGAAGAAAAATTTTTTATTCATAAATTTTTTTGGTATGTGTTAAAGAATGATTGTTTTATGGCAGATTAGATTACAGATTTTGTAAAGAAAACAGACTATATACAACTTTAAATGCATAAAACAGTTTAGAAAGCGAAAGTTGATATTGTCAAAGAAAAAAACATTCTCGTTTTAACAAAACAGTGGTAAGGAAGATATGTATTACAAGGCTGTATATTTTTTTTCTTTCTTTTTGTTTTACATATTTTTTTGGGGGTCTTAGATGTGTAGTTTTTCATTCTTTATGTTTTGTGTTGTTAATATTCTTAATAAAAATTAAGTTTCTTATGTGGAATTAATGATTGTTTTATAGTAGATTAGATTACAGATTTTGTAAAGAAAACAGACTATATACAACTTTAAATGTATAAAACACTATTACGAGGCTGTATATTTTTTCTTCCTTTTTGTTTTACATATACAGTATTATTTTTTTGGGGGTCTTAGATGTGTAGTTTTTCGTTCTTTATGTTTTGTGTTGTTAATATTCTTAATAAAAATTAAGTTTCTTATGTGGAATTAAATTTTTCAATTGGTTTTGGACTGTAACACTCTTTTTTTGTATTGACTCTGGGTATCATATAACATGGTTTCACACAACATGATGGTTTTTAGGAACTTATCTACTGTGTTATATGAGGTATATCTGTACTCTTTTGAAATATAATATTGCATTATGAATATTAAATATAGTTCCATGTAGGCTTACAGTAAATAAGTAAAAATTAAATACTCATTCAGTTTAAATAAATGAATAAAACCATCCTGAAAAAACATACATAAAGATTATATTAATTCCAATGCATTCTAGTATCTCTTTTGAAGCAACAAAATTAAAGTTGGGAAAAATAATAGCTGCTGACTATAATTTTATCAGCAAATAGGACATTTTAGAATGTTATTTTATAATGTTTTAAACAAATTAGAGAAGTGTACAAAATTGCATTATTGCTTTATTATTATTCTAAAAATTAATGTCAGTAAGTAGCCAATATGTATTTTGGGATTTAGCTGAATTAGTTCTGTAAATAAAATAGTTTTGACTCATTGGAATGGCTGCATAATGGTTTATAACTTTTTAAGTTTACAAAACGGTTGTATTGATATTGGATCCCTTTTAATAATTAAGAAACCACACATATATTAACTGAAGATGCTTCAGTTTAGATTGGCAATAACAATGACTTTAATAGCTAAGTAGATATTAATTAATGATATGTATTCAATATTAAGTAAATGATTTCTCTGCAGGCATAAAATTAGCTGAAATAGATAAAACTTTTTCAGTTCATAAATACACAAACTATTTGAGAATACAACTAATGCCTGTATGACCTAATATTTACATCTGGTTTTCATCTGCAAAGTAATTCATCCTTTATATAGGTGTTTGTCCGCCTTTGTTAGAAAAATATTTGAACAGAAAGTGAAAGAATAGAATTCAGTGATTATTTAAAAACCCAAATTCATCCCTTTATAAATTTTTTAATATAATTTTCTGTGCCTTTGATATATGCCTATATTGAGTTCTCATAGAGAAGAGAGAGAACACTGTATTTTTTTTTTTTTAAGAGAAAACGAACTTTTTTAATTTATTTTACTTAATGAGGAACTCTAAACAGTTTCCAAATAAAATGCTAATAAGAACATTTGTTTGCAGTGTTGCTAGCATCTTAATGTGTGCATTCACATATCAGGTCTAAAACTAATGACAATTTGCTGTTAGTAAATACTAATACAGTATATTAAAAATTTAAATTGAATTATTTTTAAATCTTAATTTAAAAATAATTATATGGAAGTTTATTAAAACAACAACACATTACACCTCAAAACGCTTCAACACTTATTTTTGGACTAGGCAGTAACATCTGCTGACATCTGTCATTTTTTTTTTTTTTTAAGAGAAAACGAACTTTTTTAATTTATTTTACTTAATGAGGAACTCTAAACAGTTTCCAAATAAAATGCTAATAAGAACATTTGTTTGCAGTGTTGCTAGCATCTTAATGTGTGCATTCACATATCAGGTCTAAAACTAATGACAATTTGCTGTTAGTAAATACTAATACAGTATATTAAAAATTTAAATTGAATTATTTTTAAATCTTAATTTAAAAATAATTATATGGAAGTTTATTAAAACAACAACACATTACACCTCAAAACGCTTCAACACTTATTTTTGGACTAGGCAGTAACATCTGCTGACATCTGTCATATCCAGATTTTTTGATTGCCAGTTTTGGATATAAAATGCAGCTTATGCGTGTTTATATTTTGAAGAATCCCAAATAACTTAATTAACAGTTCTGTTCCATTAATAAATTTTGAGCTGTTTATTTGCACTTTTAAGAAAAGTGGTGGGGAGGACGCCATTTACTCGATACTTCCTTAAAAGTCAGCCGCTAATGGCAGTGATACAAATGTTGGAGACCAGTTACGTCGATTCTTTTTAACGTCTGTTTTTAGCAATTCTTCCATTTAAATTAATGGTCCATTGGGATGAGTTGCACTGTCGTGCTTGAAAAGTCATTCGTGGAGAATGTGCTTTAATTTAGAATAACGTCAATAATATATAATTCAAAGACAGAAATATAATGAAAGAGCGACTATCGTGTCGAAAATCGTGCGACTGAGATGAAATCTCGAGTCGGGTATCGATGTTACACTTGATATTTTTCACTGATTATTGCTTTTATAGACATGGATGCCGATATTCGCACTCAGGTACTGTATTAGTTTTGTTACTCTTCCGTCAGTTGACGACTACGCCTGAAAGATAAATTGCTAGTTTTCGTCTCTGTTCTCTTTCATTGATTTTGTTAAAAACTGAAGCAGAAATGGCATAGATAATGCATGTTCTTCAACTTTTAACATCCGACTTTTATGTAATCATATCGCACACGTATTTCTAAAGTGACACAAGTCAAAAACTTGCGTTTTTATGTTGGCACCATTTTATAACTTGGGAAGCAATCCTCCATCATCTTTTGAAATCATTTTACTAAAAAATGGTTTCAAAAGATTATAAATTTTGAAAAAATTATTAGTTATATAATGGTTTTTAGTTAAGCTGATTTCGTAGTTTTTCCAATTTTCTCAAAACGTTCGTTTTTGACTTGTGTCATTTTAGAAATACGTGTGCGATATGTCGATTTAATAATTTGATATTTTGTCCAAAGAGAGTGATTTAAATATAAGAATTCATTGGTGTTACTATCTAGGTTTTTGTCTGTTGCTCATACTTTGTTAGAATGAAGGACACTGAACGCGACGCGAAGCGAAACATAAAGCAACTTCGCGCGGTTACGCGCCTACAGTGTGTGTCTTGGACTAGCTTTTCCCGTGCTATAAGAATCTAGGTTTTTGTCTGTTGTTCATACTTTGTTAGAATGAAGGACACGTTAAAGGCCGTGATACACTGAACGCGACGCGAAGCGAAACATAAGAAAGCAACTTCGCGCGGTTACGCGCCTACAGTGTGTGTCTTGGACTAGCTTTTCCCGTGCGGCTGCTCGAGTTAACGCGCGTAGCCGCGCGAAAGGAGATGAAAGTTGAAGTTTGATCAATCAGCACGCGCGAACAATACGGCGCGGCAAGAAGCGAAGGAAGCAATCAACCAATAGAAACAAATGTTTTATTTAGTTGGAAATGGAGAATGTTCAACCGTGTGGTTGGGATTCAGATACAGAATTTGTTTTAGAATTATAAAAAAAGACGATACAGTATCTATATGACACGAAATTAAAATAATACCGAAAATATATGATAACTTTCTAATAACAAATCAACCACACACCGCAAACGACCTCTATCAGCGTATCCATGAAACACTAGACAACTCGGCTACAATGTAGGCAGGCCGCGGCGCAGTTCAACGCGAAGCGACGCGTTCAATGTGAGAAATAACTCGGCTACAATGTAGGCAGGCCGCGGCGCAGTTCAACGCGAAGCGACGCGTTCAATGTGTCGGCCCTTTATTTTATTAGAATGGAGGACACTTTTTTTTAATTGGCCACAGATTCGTAGCCATTAATTTATTGTCGAAATTTTCATTTGGAGTAAGTAGGAAATTCGATTAATCGAGTATTCGTGTATATGCTTCGGATATATTTCAACTTTTTTTACTTAGAATGGCGCGAATTGATCCAAATATTCTTGCCTAAAAAACTTAGCTGAAGTATCTGAATTTCATAATTATATTTTCCGTTCTTAACATAGACCACTATATTGTTTACACCACCTTTAAATGTTATACTGTGTTTGTTTTTTCAGCTGAATTTTTATAAATAAAAAGAACTTATTGGAAATTTCAATGCCGAATAATTTATCTGAATAAATAATATACAAACATTAATACTAAGTTTTTTGTTATTAAATAAAATATATGATAAAAATTTTGTTTTTTTCTATTGGTATGACCTTGATTTGGAATTGACTAAAACAAAATTTGCCTTAGAAAATCTAAGCACTTAAATATCATCTACTCTTTCACAACATAGTGACTAATTTTTCATTCCACAAAATTATATCATGCTTGTACTTAAAGAATGCTGGAAATAAGTATAAACTGAATCTAAAAAACTTTAGAATGCTTAAAATCTTCGACAGTAAGATAAAGAAAATCAAGAAATATAAAGAAAACAGACACGTTTATTAAATAATAATATTACTCTTTCACAACATAGTGACTAATTTTTCATTCCACAAAATTATATCATGCTTGTACTTAAAGAATGCTGGAAATAAGTATAAATTGAATGTTTAAAATCTTCGACAGTAAGATAAAGAAAATCAAGAAATATAAAGAAAACAGACACGTTCAGCTATTCTCAACCTGCGGGCCGCATGTGGCCCACCAAGCGTTTATGTGCGGCCCGGAACGCACAGTCATGAATTTATGACTGCTGAATGCTGAATTCTTTTCCCGCATGCAAAAAAATAAAAATAAAAATTCTGATACTAAAAATATTTTTAATCTGGAAAAATCAGAATTTTCCTAATTTGCTAGGTCCTTCCTGATGCACTCATAAATTTTACAATGCATGAAAAAGAGCAGAGGGGAAAAAATCTCGCAATTTAAAATTCCATTCTTCACCAAATACATAAAAAAAACCGCTTTTTTATAATTGAATCGTTTCTGAAAAGAACTTATCGTTTCGCGGCGTCGCACTCGCAATTTAAAATTCCATTCTTCACCAAATACATAAACCGCTTTTTTATAATTGAATCGTTTCTGAAAAGAACTTATCGTTTCGCGGCGTCGCAGTCGCCAGTTTCGCGTCGCTTTGCCGCGCGTATAAATAAATTTTTAATCATATTTGCAAAAGAAAACTTTTGATAAATTTTTTCATTCTTAGATACTTCAATAAATTCTTCATCTGATTTTAGATTTTTATTTAAGTCGTTTATTAAGTTTGTAAATCATAATGAAAGCTAACCGGCGCGCAGCTACTTTTGTATATATACTAAAAAATTTAAACAATTTCTAAGAAAAACAGATATTTTTTTCCGATAACAATTTGAATTAATTTTTTGTTTGAATTTAATTCATGTAGTCCTCATGCAGTAGACTAGCGCACCACAGTTTGAAAAAGAGACCTATGGCATTCACGAATTGAGAAGTCGAGTTTTTTGTAGTCACTTTTTTTCACGTGACACCAACCGGTTGCCGACTGCTGATATAGGATGTTGCGGCGCGCGTAATGTAGCAAACAAATGTTTGTGACCCAGGAAAAAAAGGTTGAGAACCCCTGATGTAGTTTTTTAAACTTTAAAGGCCGCGACACACTGAACGCGACGCTAAGCGAAGCATAAGAAAGCAACTTCGCGCGGTTACGCGCGTACAGTGTGTCTTGGACTAGCTTTTCCAATGCGGCTGCTCGAATTAACGCGCGTGACCGCGCGAAAGGAGATGAAAAAATTGAACTTTGACCAATCAGCACGCGCGAACAATACGGCGCGGCAAGAAGCGAAGGAAGCAATCAACTAATAGAAACAAATGTTTTATTTACTTGGAAATGGCGAAAGTTCAACCGTGTGGTTGGGATTCAGATACAGAATTTGTTTTAGAATTACAGAAAAGACCACATCTATATGACATGAGATTAAAAGAATATCGAAAATATCGATAACTTTCTAATAACAAATCAACCAACTCCGCAAACGACCTCTATCGGCAAATCCACGAAACATGAGAAATAACTGGACTGCAGTGTAGGCGTGCTGCGGCGTAGTGCAACGCGAAGCGAAGGATACAAATTTTCTGTCATCATCTCTTCGCGTCGCGTTCAGTGTGTCATTTATAGTCTGAATAGGTATTAATATTGTCGGCGCGGCCTTTATAGTCTGATTGGGTATCAATATTGATTTAATCCAGTCAAACTCTACAGTATTATGAAGAAACTATTTCATTTTTATGTTTCGGCAAATCCACGAAACATGAGAAATAACTGGACTGCAGTGAAGGCATGCTGCGGCGTAGTGCAACGCGAAGCGAAGGATACAAATTTTTCTGTCATCATCTCTTCGCGTCGCGTTCAGTGTGTCATTTATAGTCTGAATGGGTATTAATATTGATTTAATCCAGTCAAACTCTACAGTATTATGAAGAAACTATTTCATTTTTATGTTGTTGTTAAAAGATTTGTTAACATTCATTTTAATAACTTATCTGAATACGGGAAAATTTAAAAAAAAATACTGAAATATTTTTGATATTCCAAGAAAATAGAACATTGTAACATTGTTGTTTAGCCATATAGAAATTCGTTATATATTTAAACACTTAAGAAATATTGTGTTTTAATTTTTAAATAGAGTATCAGAATTTTTGATATATTAAAAGTTGCTGTTTTTTCCGACATGTCGTATGTTTCTAACCAATTTATTAATGAATATGCCATTGGAAAGTTTTTGAAATCAGTATTAGATGTTATGTTGTCGTCATATTCGAAAATTAACAATCATATGTAAATAAGATACGTAAAAAATCAATAATAGAACACTGTGCTCCGGAGAAATTCTCTTGTTGCAATTCAAATCGTTAATATTTGATTATATTTTATTGTTTTTGTAATTATGATAAATATTTAATTAATGAAATTGATTTCAATACTGTATTTACATTATAAAAAGGTCAAAGATTCTGTAAAAATTCTATACAATATCTAGTGAAGTAGTGCTTATTTTAAAATTAATAATTGCTGTTTAGTATGTTTGTATTAGGTTGATAGCACTGTACTGAATTTTTTTTTTTATATTGAATCAGATGATTTTTTTTGTACAGGAAAACCTGTGCTAGGTGGCCAGCTTTCGGCTGCTGAGATTGTGGCCACCAGACACAGTTAGCTACAAGTTTCTTTATTAAACATCAAAGTTTATGACACAGTTTCACGTTGTTAATTAAATCTAAGGAAAGAAATCACTAAATAATATCTGTTTCTGGGATTTTTTTCAGTTTAGAATGCTCAGCTGATAGAAGATCTAGAGCCATCTGGCATTTCTGATCAAAACACAATTTGCTGGCCACCTATACTCCGTCTCACTCTCAACTGATAGTGACGTCAGAAAAACGTCATTAACCGGCGAAGTGTAAAATGGCCATGAACACAGATAGCCATTTTACAGTTTAAAAATCCCGCAATATGCTTGGGCGGATATTAAGATGGCCATGGCTTGCAGGTTGGCCACCAGCACAGGTTTTCCTGTATAAAAAAAAATTGATGCTTTCAGAAATTTGAGAAAAGATCAGTAGTGAGTAGTAAGATTCATATCTTTGTCTCTCTTAATATAAGTACATTATTATTATTATTATTAACTTCACCGTCGATGAAACTGTATGCTGTACTGAATACTCAGTGAACTGTACTAAGTGCAATATATAATAATTTTTTAATATGAAAATTTTCTGATAATTCAGATAACTATTTAACAATCCATACGAGATTAGTATTCAGTGATTTTGATTAATGTAGTTTTTGTTTTTATAATTTCGTGTGGCTTATAAAATATTTGTTTTATTGATGATATAATTATGAATACTATTATAATCCATATACAGTCATACCTCACCTTAACGTCGTTAATTCGTTACAAAACTCGCGACTTAAGTCGAATAAACTCTTTAAAAACGACCTAAACCCCCTATAACCCTGTAACGTCACTAATAATATTTTAAGCTTGTAAATAATTCTATAAGTTTCAATAACCGATTGGACGAATGTTCAAGGTGCTCTTGTACGCAGCGTAAAAAGTTGAACTGAGTGAACTTCGGCGTAAAGACGTAGCGTCTAACCATATAGCGAAAATAACATCAGCATCAATACGCCGACGTATATACATTTCGTTTTACGTCTGTGAGACGTAGCCTTTAGTAGATTTTTATTTTTTCCTATTAACAAAAAACCGATGTCCAGGTATGACTATATATCCTTATAAAGCAGTAGAATAATGTCAGATTAATTTTTTATAGGTAAACACCGCAAGCATCCAGGAGGTCGAGGTAACGCTGGAGGACAACATCACCATCGTATCAATTTTGACAAATAGTGAGTACGAATAGTTACAACGATTTTCTGTTTCCATCCATTTCCTTTATTCAATTTTATTCTATTTTCTTAGCCATCCGGGATATTTCGGAAAAGTCGGAATGAGGAATTTCCATTTGAGGAAAAATCACTACTGGAAACCATGCATCAACCTTGATAAACTATGGTCGCTGGTCACCGAACAGACCAGGGAGAAGTACAAAGACGATCCAGAAGGAAAAGCTCCCGTCATCGATGTAGTCAGAGCTGTAAGTACCGACCTCTTTCCGTTTTCTGTCGGAACAGTGTCCATTCTCTAACTTCGTCATCTTCCATTTTCTTTGGCAGGGCTACTTCAAGGTGTTGGGAAAGGGTAGATTACCCCGACAGCCGGTTATCGTCAAAGCCAAGTTTTTCAGCAAACGAGCCGAAGACAAAATCAAGGCAGTAGGAGGCGCCTGCGTTTTGACGGCCTGAGATATATAATAAAAGAGTAAAATGTTATTTTTGTGTCGTATTTACTTCGGTTCCGATGCCGAGATATAACGGAAGCGGTTATTAATTTCTGCTAGAGACCCGAACGCGGCGCAATTAGCGCGGACGTTGCGCTCATTTCCCCTGGAAAAAGGCTATTTTACGGGGCCGGAAGAGCGTGGAAATGAAGCGATCACTAGGTCACAGAAACGTTCGCTAACGTGGGCGAAGTGGGCCGAACAACTGCGTTTTTAATTACTGAGTTATCTTCCGCCAGAAAATTCTCTCTCTCTCTCTCTCTTTTTAACAGTTTATTCAAGGTCTACATCTGTATATACTCACAGAGCGTTAAAATGGGTATGGGTGCTAAATTATATATACTGTATACTATTCGTATACTGATGCGTCTTTTCAATGGGGAAAATTCGTCATTTATATAGTGTAACATTCTGCGAATCCCGTTCCGACCTGGAATAGTTATGGGTAGAAGCGTTTAGACAATAATCAGACTATTAAAATGTGTATGTTCTTAATAGAAGTTTGATGGAATACGATGCAACATAGTTCCCATCTACTGTACTAAATTTTGATCTATTTTATTTCTGTTGTTTCCGTTCTGTCTTCATTTATGAAGATAAAAGATGGGAATTTCGACACAAACATTAGAAAGTCTAGAATATATAGGCAATGGATAAAGCACTGCTCGAATTAAAATGATTATTATTATTCGCTATCTAAGGATTTCAATAGAGGGATGATATCCAGGCTAAAACTCATATTCTTCATATTAACAGAAGAATGGACCTGATCGATAGCTAAGAAAATTTTCTTAGATAAACATTTAATTATAAAAAAAATATACACCTGAATATATAAACGGAAAGAAAAAAAGCATGTTGGACGAAATGGAAACTGATGTTTTCTCTATCGAATTATAATTTGCGGAAGTGAAAAACCAGGTTATAAAAAAAATATAGACCGGAATATATAAACAGGAAAAAAAAGCATGCTGGACGAAATGGAAACTGATGTTTTCTCTATCGAATTATAATTTGCGGAAGTGAAAAAACAAGAAGTGTGATTCTTACTTTCGAAAAATTCAACTAATGAAACAGATTAACGTGTGTGCTGTAAAAAGCAGTGACATCTTAAAAACTCTTCATATCAATACTGTAATTCCATTCTTCGTTAAGAATAGAAATTACAGTATTGATATGAACAACAAAAATTCAATAAAAAAACTTGCTAATGTCTGTTGATATACACCAAATGTTTAAATTTATATAGCCACCTCTCCTATTACTAAACAATATACCTCCATCGTTTAGTAATAGTAAACTATCATGCAATTTAAGATTATGTTACTCTCTTCAAACCTTAAGAAATAGGCATAGAAGTTACAACAATATACCTCCATCGTTTAGTAATAGTAAACTGTCATGCAATTTAAGATTATGTTACTCTCTTCAAACCTTAAGAAATAGGCATAGAAGTTACAATAACATACTGTACTTTGTTCCATTTTATTTTTGAAAGTTTTGCCAGTGCAAAATACAATTAAAAAATTTTTTACCATATGTTCTCTTAGTAAAAAAAAATCTAACTGTTTCAATTATTTTTCTAATTAAACATTGCTCTCTAAGCAAGGATTCAGGATAGGTGCTCCAATTGTTTCCGGAGAATATATATCATTCGTTTAAATTATTAGCAGGATGTAAAGCATAATAATTATATTATGGTACTCTTACTGTAATTTTTTTTTAATCTGACACTGTCACTACTATAATTATTGATTTTAGGGAAATAGTATAGTTTAGGCTATTCCTTTTACTAACTTATAATCAGTGAAACCAAACACAGTAGAAAGAAATGATGTCTTATCGATACTGTTTATATCTGCTATAGATCAGTGTTTCCCAACCCGTGGTGGCAGGGGTTTGTTTCCTATTAGCATGCATACTGTTTACTAGCCAAACTGCTGGTGTGTATATATTTTGTTATAAGCCAAATTCTAGACTATACACATCAAACATGACAGATGCCAGTCTACAGAATTTGTTCTCTAAGAATTATATGACATGTTAACTCTTAGGATGATGATGATGATGCAGCTGTCAATACTGAAAGATAACATTATATGTACACAATATAAATTTTATTCGCGCATAAACTGCATGCAATGTGTGTGGGGAAATAAGATATTTTCTTCATATAATACTCTCTTGTAATTCATTAATATAAATTTTAATTAAAACAAAATCATTTTTATAATTATAAGTCACAGTTTGAAATTGCAATTTTTGTAATATCGTTAATTGAGAATCGAAATAGTTTAGCAAAAATGCATCATAAATTTCAACAGCTAATAGTGTTAGAATATAAACAAGATGGCGGTTTCTACATTATATTGTCTTTTTTCTTCCTCCTTCGAGCTACTAATATATATATTTTTTTATAAATGGCTTTAAAGAATCGCATAATTCTTTGATTTACTGTTTTTAGAGAGAGGAAACCATTTTCAGGAGATGGAAACCATTAATTGCAAATTTATAAAGCCATAAAATGAATGATGTTTTATTAATCTTTTTTTTATGGATTTATTTGAAACTATTACATTAAATAAGGTAAATAATACAGATTTTAGAAATGATAATTGGCCAAACTGAAATTAATCCGGTAGAATTTATTGGGTCCTATTTTTTTTGAGATTTCCGTTTTCAGTGATTTTCTTAATACTCAAAATTTTATATAAAATTTAAAATACAAAACGTCTGCATTAAAATTAGTGCTGCCAGAATATCAAATTTGTTTAATTTTTTTTTTTCAAACGTTATAACAAGCTTCCAAAGGAATATCTCTTAATATGATTTAAAATTTTCACTCTTCATTTAGTTATCTACATAAAATGTTGGGGGAGAAATGAGCAAGAATTAATATATAAATGTTTTACTAATCATAATTTGTATGTAGTGTGCACGGTTTAGCGGAGTTGATGTGAATGGTAAAAGTAAAAAAGGCTAGTTAACACTTAAGTCTTTTCAACTAAAGAACTTTCAAGGCCAAATTCGATGATCGACGAGTCTTTTCAGTTAGATTAACTATAGGCGATACGATATAAAACGGATCGCAGTAGAGAATTTATCAATTCAATCTGATGTTTGATTTAAAAACATAGTAATTAGATTAAAATATTTTAATCTTTATTTTATAAATACTAAAATGTCTTTTCTTTCCAAGTGTTGATAATTTAACTGGCGTGTTTTCCATTTCCAGGTCATCGTCTGCTGTTTTGCTGCTTCCTTCGGTTACATTCTTTTAGTTGTCGATATAGAAATATCAATAGCGAATGAAGTTTGGCTGAAGATGTTACTTCGCATAGATTTCTGCCTTTTAAAGCACTTATATACATTTAAAATAGCATTTCTAGCTTGACTGGACAATATTTCTCCTCGCTTACAAACAACTGTATTATCCGCCATTACTGCTAAATGCTAAAGGACGATGACGTCATTCGTTGTATCTTTTTAATTTTAAGCGATTAGAGGTTTAATTTAATATTTAATCGCATAACCATGAAATGCAAAGTATTAATTTAGCAGTTTTTAAAAGATAAACATTTCAAATTATTAACGATGATAAAAAGTAAACTGCTATTGGATGAACGAAACAGAAACCGGTTATTCTATTGGATGAATTGACATTTGCAATCCATAAGCTCTTTACCATATAAGGCAGCTCATCTTTCGTTGAAAAGAGTATAGTCAGAATTATCACTTTCTAATTCGTTAGTAATTACAGTCATAAATAAAATCGTGTTGTTTAATTAGCGGGCAGTTTATTAACGAGTGTAGTTCGGAAAAAGCACTGCATTTTCTGTCCAAATGCTAGAAAAGTTTTTCCCTAAAATCATGATGTCCGAATGTTTCGGACGTGTAGAATTACTTTGATATGACAGGCCAAAATGCGTAATCTGTGTAGAAAACGATTTGAGTGGGATTTATTCTTTAAAATAATATAAAAAGAGGTTTATTATTTCTTTACGTTATGGAAACAAGTGTTTAAATTTTAACGTCTGTTTGTTTCGACCGTAAATTCCATTTGCTTTTAGGAGGATTATTATGGTTTAGAAGTAACATTTTCTTTTTATCAATTTCTAAAAAAGGTTTTTATATTTCTTCCTGAAGGCAAACTCGTATTCTTAAAAAACGAGAGAGAGAGAGACCATACTATAATTAGTATTATTTTTCCATTCTGCTATTGGAAAAAAACTATTTTCTCCATAGGCCTAAGAAATACAAAATCGGTTTTTTTATTTTTCTAACAAGGTATCTTAACGATTTCGTTTCTGAAAATGCATAGCACCATTCGATGGAGCACCTTAAGAAACCTCTAAACCAGTGATTCCCAATCTTTTTTTATTGGCCATGCCCCAAAGAAGCATCTCTAAAATTTTGATGCCCCCTTGAGAGAGAATTTTTATTATTCAAAAAGTGAACTCCTATTCACGTGAAGGGGAGCCTAAAAGGCCATTAATTTAGTCTAAACAAGCTTCCAAAGAACATGGTATCCATGAAAGAGAAAAACAAAAGTACATTTGAAGTACTGAGGAAGAAATCAGTAAGAAATAAATGTGAGAGAAAACTTATGAAATGAAATGCACTTTGATAGTTATAAATTACAGTGTGTATATTTATATAGAGAGAATATGTTGTAACGATAGTTACAACATTCTACTATGTTAATGCTCCTCTTGCATAGAGCATTAAAATTAATAAAGTTAAATAAAATAAATTAATAATAATAAAAATAATAGCTTTAAAATTTCATTATCACTAAGTCCAAAAAATGCAATTAAATGATTTAAATATGTCAATTTATTGTTTTACTAGCAGACGACAAAGCTGCTCTTTGCACAAACATGGCGGAGTGTCGCTACTTTCCCTATCTATTACTTTAATAAGGGCCGCTATTTAATGATCCCGTTGTAATCTGAATATAATAGAGAATAAATATAATAAATGTGTTAATAAAAATTTGTTGTTAAATCTAAATTATTATTTAAAATATTTAGGTATGCCGCCAAATTTTAAAATATTAAAATGTGTTCCTGAACGTGTGCCACCAAATTTAAAAATATTAAAATGTGTTCCTCAACAGAAAGATGTGCCACCAAATTTTAAAATATTAAAATGTGTTCCTCAACAGAAAAAGAGGTTTGAGAATCAGTGATTGAGGACTTTAGTTTGCTTTAACCTCTAGTGACTAAAGTCTATTAAATGAAGTTAATTTAAAAAAAAAAATTCAATTAAGAGAGGAGAGAGCCTACGTTCTCGGAGATGATTGTAAAATCCATAAACGAAGTTTGAAAGTTGTGAAACTTTGGATTCCGAATTGGTGAACGAACATCAAATAATTTTCAATTGAGAGAGGAGAGAGCCTACGTTCTCGGAGATGATTGTAAAATCCAAAAACGAAGTTTGAAAGTTGTGAAACTTTGGATTCCGAATTGGTGAACGAACATCAAATAATACTAAATTATATATCGAAAGTGACTAACTTTATTCGACACTGGAGCCGAAAATTGTAACCTAATAAGTTCGAGAAGCATAATCATATGTTTGCCCGACAAATCTAGTTAATGAAATGCAATTTCGTTTGTGTTTGTTGTCATTAATTCGCGCGCACATTGGCTAAATTCTGATCACGTGATACAGCTCTGGCCGGACTAATTCCAAAATGCAGTATTGGCTAATATTTGGGCTAATTAAGACAAAACAAAATGGCGGCTGTATTTGCATTTAAATTTATTAAAAAGAGCATTAAAAAAATTAAAAATATCGAATAAAACATACTTTAAACTTTTATTATTTAATTAATTTTATATAGTGATTTATTCGCATCGACGTTTCTAACATGCAATACTTCCAATCAAAAATTTAGATGAATAACACCTCTTTTAGAAATAAATATCGATCGGAATATTTTAAATATAAATGTAAGATTGATTAGCATTTAATTAATTAAACAAGTTCGCGTAATTCTAAAACATCGTTCAGTTAACATTTAGAATATTGTTCTTGGGATTATTAGACGACTCCACTTAAATCTTACGTAATGAACGACATTTAAAACCATTATCTGAATAATTTTTTAAAAACAATATGAACATTAAACGTCTGAAATGTATCTGTGTAGGACAGCCCAGTGAACAAACTTGTGAGTAGCAGCGAACACAAGTTTGTTCGTTGCTACTCCCTTCTCCAAGAATGCGAACGAAGTAAGTTAATTTCAAAATGCATCTTTATAGATAAAATTTTCTATAACTTATATAAATTATAGATACAGTAAACTCCCCTATAACGCGACGAAAATTTCCGACTAGTACTCATACAATGCTGTAAACAGTTTGTCCTATATAACGCGTAGGATATATTTTTTAACGTTACTTAAAAATATCCGTTGACTGTAACAATCAGTGTCACTAGATGGTTTGCGGTTACGAGAGTAACCTTAAAGGCCGTGACACACTGAACGCGAAGTGAAGTATAAGAAAGCAACTTCGCGCGGTTACGCGCGTACAGTATATCTTGAACTAGCTTTCCGGTGCGACTGCCCGAGTTAACGCGCGTAACCGCGTGAAAGGAGATGAAAAAGTTGAACTTCGACCAGTCAGCACGCACGAACAATACGGTGCCGCAAGAAGCGAAGGAAGCAATCAATAGAAACGAATGTTTTATATACGGTACTTGGAAAATGGCGGAAGTTCAACCGTGTTGTTGGGATTCAGGTATAGAATTTGTTTTAGAAGTACAAAAAAGACCATATCTAGATGACATGAGATTAAAAGAATATTGACAGTACACGATTACTTCTTTCTAATTACAAATCAACCACACTCCGCAAATGACCTCTATCGGCAAATCCATGAAACATGAGAAATAACTCGACTGCAATGTAGACAGGTGCGGCGCAGTCAACGCGAAGCAAATGATGTAAAGTTTTCTGTTATCTTTGCTTCGCTTCGCGTTGCGTTCAGTGTGTCACGGCCTTAAGGGAGTGCTCTCAGTCCATTCTCACGGGTAAGATCAATGTGATGCACACGCGCGGCGACCAGAGCCGCATTTACCAAGCTGGAGGCCTCATTCTGTAGGGAGCCACATTTTAAAACCTCATTCCTCACAAACAACGATATAAAAAACAGCCTCTTTCTAGTTGCAAAATAAAATTCTTATGTTTAAACAGGGCCGCCGAGAGAAATTTTCGGGCCCGTGACAAGTCTGTGATCCGGGCCCCATTTAAAAAAGTACATCATTTTGGTTTAATAAAAGTAGGTCTCATAAAATATTAAGCATTTAATTAAAAAAGTGTACAATAAATTCAAAATTCGAAACATTACCCACCATGTTATATATAAAATAATTTATGTCATACAAAATACAATTGACACAACTGCTTTGGGTGGTACACCTTGTGGCGGCCTGCGAACTATCGGACACGTTGGTATTCGATGCCGCTCCCGTGACAAAAGTCTCGGATGTCACCTCCTCTCGATAGCCCTGTGTTTAAATATTCATAATATAAAAATTACCCTCTATTATCTATAATATATAAAAAAATCTCTAAATTACCTCTAATATAAAAATTAGAGACCGCTGAGAAATTTGTGAGGCCTCCCGCCTCCATTTGAAATATACTGTTCTTAGAATATAAAACTTATAGGAACTGTAGTATTGCATAAATTCGCGTACGTGAGCGTATCACATACAAGCAGGGCCGCATTTATACTTTTGGAGGCCCTAGGCGCAACATCATTATGAGGTCCCCAAAAAACAAGTCTATTTCAGTTAATCAAATTCATACGCTTTTTTTAAAAGTTATTGAAAATAAAAGTCGACATTTCTATAATAACTGATTTTATAAAAAAAAATAAATAGCATACATATAATTTATATTAAATAATTATAAAAATAAATCCGTTCAAATTTAAATTAAAAAAATTAATAATTAAAATTTTTTTCTGGCTTTGGTTTTAGCAAATATATTGTGATTATAATTAATCGAATCCATTACTTCTGATTCGATGCATAATAATTACAGATCACTTGTTTTATTTTGATGCAAGTTGCTTCTTAAAAAATTTTTTATTCGTTTCAACACTGAAAATGAGCGTTCAGCACTCGCATTTGAAGTAAGCATAATCAAAAATATTTTTTAAATTATTTCTATATTCGGAAAAGTAGACCTTAACCCATCATTTATACAGGTGTCCCTCGCTATACGCGATCTCACTTTACGCGTTTTCGCTATAACGCGATTTTAAAAAGTAAATTAACCTTATAAATTAAAAAAAAAATTTTGTTTAAAAATTGTCTCATGTGGATGAACTTCTCGAGTACCACTCATTAGAGCTCAACTAATGAAGAGCTTCTGGAAATGGAAAACAACATGAATGACCGCGGACCCCACATAGATATCCCTCGCTATACGCGATCTCACTTTATGCGTTTTCGTTGTAACGCGATTTTAAAAAGTAAGTTAATTTTTTAAATTAAAAAAATTGTTTAAAAATTCTCATTTGGATGAACTGCTCGAGTACTATATACTCATCAGAGCTCAACTAATGAAGAATTTCTGGAAATAGAAAACAACATGAATAATGAAAGTCAGGTTTGTTGCTGAGCTTATCAAACAACTTTCAACAAAACAAATGACTGAATTTTTTGAACATATTGACAGTGCCGTCAGAATAATTGAAGAAAATGATCCTAATGAAACTAAACGCCAAAGTTGCGAGAGACATTCAGAATTCTTTGGGTCGCTACAAAGAACTTTACAGAGTGAGGAAGAGTGCTGCCTGTCAGCTGAGTCTCGACTATTCCGTTAAAAGGTTGCCTACCATCCCAGAGACTTCAAGGGAGCAAGAGAGAGATGATCCAGGCTCACCAGACCCGGTCCAATTCAACATTGAATTGAAGACTGTCAGAATTATAATGTTTAGTTATTTATGACAGCTAGAAGCGCCAAAATTGCGAGAGAAATTCAGAATTCTTTGTCTTGCTACAAAGAACTTTATAGAGAGAGAGGAAGAGAATGCTGACCGTCAGCTGAGTCTCGACTGTTTCATTAGAAAATTGAAAATCATCAGCCTATCATCCCAGAGACTTCAAGAGAGCAAGAGAGTGATGATCCAGACTCACCAGATCCAATCCATTTAACATTAAATTGAAGACTCAGCATTATGTAGTGTTTAGTTATTTATGACTTGCATTAATTAAATTTATTCATCCAACCATTCATTCATTAAAATTTGATGTTTTGTTCATAGGTATAAATTTTTCATTTTTTTTATCTTTTTTTAAAGTGAGTTGAATTAAGCATGGATGAGAAAGAGATAGGTAGAAACCCCTATCTCTATCTCACCCATGCTAAATTCAACTCACTTTACGCGATTTCGTGTTATCTTTTTTTAAAGTGAGTTGAATTAAGCATGGGTGAGAAAGAGATAGGTAGAAACCCCTATCTCAATCTCACCCATGCTAAATTCAACTCACTTTACGCGATTTCGTGTTAGGCGCAGTTTCCACTGTACGATTTCATCCAGCAAAACCGATCCGTATAGCCGGTATCCTAGCAACGGCCCGTTTACGGACAGCAAAATCACGGAACGGATCGACTAGACCTCTATCCTACTTTATGCTGGATACGGATCCTTACGGATTGACGTCACCGATTCGATAGCCAATAAGTAACTACTTTGTTGTAAACGAGAGCTTTGAAAAACATGGCGGTAAACGACGAAATACTTATAAATTTGGTTGGTGAAAACGTTTGTCTTTACGACAAATCCCGAAAAGAATATCACGACAAAATATTAAAAAATAATACTTGGGATAGAATAACGGACCAACTTACACAAGATGGTAAGTTCATGAACAGAATACAGTACAGCTAATCGAATTGGTCTTGTGCACGTGTTCATTCTTGCTTTATAAAATATTATTTAGTTTTAGAATAACAAAGCGTGTATTATCCACCACTATTCATCACTATATGATTGTATCTTCCTTCCAAAAGTGTTAAATTAAACATAATATTTATCAAAATCATAGATTTGATCGAAATAGATAAAACAACCTCTTTCTCCATCTTGAAGTAAACTTTTTCTATTGACGTATTTGATTGGTTTATTTTTACAACATTCGTTATTGGCTAATTCGACATGACGTTTTAAAAGTTACGGATCCGTTATACGGCGTATGTGAGCGCGTAAACGTTTTGCTGTCCGAAATCGGAAGCTACTGGACGGCGTCGTGCTGGACGAAATCGTACAGTGGAAACCGCGCCTTATGCGATTATTTCATAAACCAATTAATCGCGTAAAGCGAGAGACACCTGTATTTATATTTCTAAGGTTCGTTTCTTTAACTAAAATATTATTTATTGTAGTAAATGCTTTTGCCTCTTATTTAAGCTAATTTATTATTGTATTTTCCTTTGACAAAATTTTATTTCATCATGTCACAACTTGCCTCACATCTGTCACAACATGCCTCAGATTGGGGTTATGTTGTGACATATTACATAGTTTCAGAAAAAAAAAACATATTTATGCCAAATAGTGAAGTTCATAATGGTTTTCTTAAAAACTGTATGATTCACTGCATCATATTGCATGCACACTATACATAAATTTCCTTCTTCAAAAATTAATTAGTTGTATCAGTATAATTAAATAACTTAAAAATGTCACAACATGCCCCGCTCTAACCTATATGAGACTACAGAGTAGTCTCATATAGTCATATAGTATATGTTAGTCATAAAAATCGAAATATTTCAGCACAAAAACTTTAAAACATTTTAGCAAAGCAAGTAGCGTGCACTGTCGTCTCCAATTCAGTTCCTACTGGCATTAGCGTGGTTTAGATGTAGTTTGTGAATTCGCTGCTTCATTGCAGCTGTCATTATGGAGATACAGGAGTACCGTTTTGACCGCCTACCCGGTTTTGTCCTAGCTTCCCCTATTACTTTTAAATTATTTTTGCATAATTTCCAAAATGTAATTCATAAATTTGTTAAATATCATGAAATTTCCCATTTTTTGTTGTTTTAATTAATAACTTAATTATAGGATTATTGTTAGTATACTTTTTAACAGCCTCTCAGCACTCATTTACCTTTAACTTCGATTATCTCTAGCCGTTTCAATACATTTTCAACGTCGTCTTCCACACTCCTCGCTAAATCTATATCTCTTTTCAAAGAAGATGCTTTCCAGAGTCTTCTTGAAGATACGAGTATGGATGAAAGCTTCCATGTTTAGAGGCAAATCGATAACTTTGATATGATTTTTATGGTAAGTTGTTGCAATATTTAAGCCATTACACTTTTATGTCTTTAATGACGTTTTTATTATTTAAATACTTATCTACATTTCCTATTTCCATTTTCTAAAACTTAAGCCATTACATAGGGAATTATCATTACTTGGCACTTACACATCATGCTTAGTTCATTCGCCATCAAGTCATATTTCCTCATTTTTCATTTTCAACTGTTGTTAACAAATCTCGATTTGTGATTCAGATCTCAATAAGCCACATAATCTTTCATTTTTTGCCATATATAAAAATCGAACCTATCATGTTTAAGTTTTATATAAAAATAGTCTTTATCGGGTGTCAATTGTAATTTCCGGACCTTCATTTCCGATTATTTCTTGAACCAGGTGATTTCTTATTTTCTTTGACTGCTTAAAGCCGAACATATTATATAAATGAAGACGGACGCAGCGAACTACTTCATTACCCGATGAGAATGCATTATTTATCAAATTTACCATCCTAGACTGGCGATTATGCATAATGTCAGGTAAATTTGATTAATTAATATGATTTACCATATTTACTACTACGAACTGGAAAGTATGTATAATCAACGGTAAATGTGATTAATTCTCAGTAGGTAGAGTGGGGCTTGTTCTGACATTTTTAAGTTATTCAATTTTACTGGGACAACTAATTAATTTTTGGAGAAAAAACTTATGCATAGGGTGCAGTATAGTTCAGTGCATCATACAATTTTTAAGAAAACCATTGAGAACTTCACTATTTGACGTAAATGTGTTTTTTCTGAAGCTAAGTAATATGCCACAACATGCTCAGATTGGGGCATGTTGTGACAAATGTGAGGCAAGTTGCGACACGATGAAATAAAATTTTATCGAAGCGAAATACAATAATAAATTAACCTAAATAAGAGTTTAAAATAGTTATTACACTAAATAATACCTAAGCCATTACATAGGGAATTATCATTACTTGGCACTTACACATCCTGCTTAGTTCATTTGCCATCAAGTCATATTTCCTCATTTTTCATTTTCAACTGTTGTTAACAAATCTCGATTTGTGTTACTTCTTTTAGCAAATGACAAATATGATTGCAATAGCATTGCAAAATAATATAATATTATATTAATGGAGAAATTTTTATTTTGGACAAATTATATCAATATATGAAAATATACAAAAGATGTTAAATTAATACTTATTTATGAAAATTAAAAGGAACTTTAAAAATGTCAAACAGGGTACAAAATATAATTGATTCATTGTCTCTCAAAAATAAAAATAAAAAAAACTATTTATCTGATGAATTATATTTTGAGCAGATTTTAGGAATATTTTTAAGTGAGCTGAACATTTTAAAATTGTTCTGCATATTTTTCCAGGAAAAATCAAAATCTGTGAAGTTTTTTCAATGATTTCCTTTAAAATGTTTTTATACTAATTATTACAATTAGATATATCTTCATCGATTATCAATAATAACAGTAAAACCTTCGATAACATTCCCGAGAAGAACAGAATTAATGATTCACTTGTTGAAAAATCATATCATTTTAAAAAATACTCACTTGTTATTCTGCAAATTTCATTTACAGAATATAACTCATTTTCTGTGGCTAAGATCTTCCGGTCTTATATTTACGTTAAAATCAGAGTTTTATCTACTTCAATACTACTGTTCCAAGAGATAAAATAAAATCAATTCATTTACATTCAATTTTTCCGAAAACATTTTTCTTTTTGTGGATTTTTTAAAAATTAGATATTCGAAGGCTGGAGTGTAAAGGCCCACCTATAATAATAAATCTAAACGATTATTCTTCGCTTATTAGTCTTTTCATGATTTCATTTTGCCTCATCTCAGGGCCAAATTGGTGCAGTTAATCCAATCGGCTCAGATCCGGCACTGAACGAAAGTATTTTATACTTTGCCTAAATAGCATCAGTCATTCTATATAATACCTAAGTATTATATCTAATGCCTAAGCAAGTATATATAATATTAATCGTTTCATACTTTGCCTAAACACGCCAGGCATTCTATATATTGCCTAGGCATTCTATAGAATGCCTACATTTCATACTTTGCCGGAACAGATATAAAAATATTATCTATTTAAAAATTTTAATCTTAGATGATATTTTGAACTTTTTAATCTGATTTTTTCATATATATTTATATTATTTCTGTATTATAACTTTTACTGTATATGAATGGTTATTATACATTTTTATGTAAAGATCACATGATACTATTAAATTACTCTCATTTTTCACTTTTTACAATTAAAATATTTCAAATCCAACGATTATCACAGATCATTATACATTATTACATAATAGTCTCCATTGATGATTACAGATCATCGCAGAGAATTATACATTATTACAGAACATTATAAATTACCACAGACCATTATACAATATTATAAATGATTATACATTATTACAGACCATTATACGTCATTATAGGTTATTATAGATTATAGCTGATATGTTAATAATAATCTATAATGATATATTATCACAGATTATTTTTAGAGATTATTTCAGAGCATTACTGTTATTTACAGAAAATTATAACAATTTATTGATCTAATTGAGTGTTTTGAATGCAATGCTTCTTTTGCAGTATCGTTTCTTAAGCATGGATGCACGGAACTCCAATTTAATGTATCTGCATCTAGTGATAAAATATGGAATTAATTTATCTTATCAAATAATATATAGGAAACCTTGTCAAAAAATATATGAACTTCATTTAAAACTTTTAGTATTATTACTTTTAAAAAATTATATTTACTGATTCACTTCAATGATCAAACATTATAGAAAAAGGTCAGTATCAAGAGGGGTATATATTATTATGCAGAAAAGAAGAATGACTTGGAATGAAAAAACAGTTAGCTCTGATCAGAGTTGCTATTATAGAGAAAGTCTTACAATCCATAATGGACATTACGATATAAGGCAGCATAGGTTAGTTTGAAATAAATCGCCAAAACATTTTATATATATTTTGGAAAGGTAATAAATATGGAAATGCCTCTCTGCATAGTATTCATGGAGATAAAACGGCCTAATATCAAACATAAAACAAAGAGAGAAAGTCTTACAATCCATAATGAACATTAGGATATAAGGCAGCATAGGTTAGTTAGAAATAAGTCGCCAAAACATTTTATATATATTTTGGAAAGGTAATAAATATGGCAATGCCTCTCTGCATAGTATTCATGGAGATAAAACGGCCTAATATCAAACATAAAACAACACAGAATTGAATCATATTATTTAAATCTTTCAACCAAATGGAAATGGTTGAAAGATAGGCAAGTTTGCGAAGTCAAATTTGACTTCATTTTGAATGACGGAAAGAAACTAACATTTAATTCGGTAAACGGCATTCAAAATGGCAGCCGCCTTATATGAACTGGCGTTACTGGATAGCGAAACCAGAAAACAATATAATGGCTCCTTAAATGAAGAAGAACGGAAAATAATTCAAACAGACATGCAATCATGCAGTATTAACAAGAAACCAGAAAACAATAAAAGAAGAACAGAATGTTCCTTAATTCCTTAATTCCTTAAATGAAGAATAACGGAAAATAATTCAAACAGACATGCAATCATGCAGTATTAACATATTCTGAAATTAATTCCGTAAAAGTTGCATTTATACGAGAGTCCTCCAAAGTTATCATGACGAACAAGCTTAAACAGAAAGATGTAATAATTCGCAGAAAAATATTTTCTAAAAAGTTAGTTTTATGTGAAAAAATCCCATGCTTATTAAAAATTGGAAAATCAATACAAATATATAATAATAAACTATTATTGTATTGCTTACTATATAATTATGCTAATAAATAAAGCGTTGTTTTAAATCTGACTCGGTTTTATATGTGGGTGGAAAAAATTTGTTGAATCTTGTCTGCGGCGCAGGCGCATCTCACAATTTACTTATAGAAGCGAGAAGCATGTCTATTCCTGTTACATTTGAATAAGCTTGTTAAATCCGGTCTGGGTGCATCTCAAAATATAAGAATGCCCAGAAGCCTGTCTATTCCTGTTGTATTTGTTTTTATTACTCATTTACTTTCTAGATTCAAGAAATCGAAATATATTTTTGTGGGTTGTGTTTATTTTTTTCTGCCCTAGTTCAGGTGGTTTTGCCGCCGTAGGCAGTCTCCTACCTTGCCTACCGTCTAGGGCCGACCGTGCTTGCAGTTATTACTTCAGCTGGCACCTAATTTATCTTACCAAATACATTAAATAATAAACTACTAGATGATCATTTAACCCCTAATTTAATTTTGACACATTAATTATTATATAAATTTTTCTATGTACTTAATCTCGCATTTTAAAATCACTATTGTCGTCTGGATGCCGCGTGATAATGCTGTGGCTTATTACCCTGGAGGATGCAGATTCAAACTGGTTTCCACACTTCCTGTTTTTCAAGAGGGCTCCGAGTGCCTCTTCTCCGCTCCCTCTGTGGACGGAGGCAATTCTCGGCCCTTTAAAGGTCACGGCCTTCATTCCCCTAGGCCTGGCAAACCTGAGCGAGGTCCGCCGTATTCGTCTTTCATTCCCCCTACTTCGGCGACACAGTGCACGAGATACGAATGCGGCCTTCTTACCCCTAAGCCTGGCAATACACACGAGATACGAACGGCCTTCATTCCCCTAGGCCTGGCAAACCTGAGCGAGGTCCGCCGTATTCGTCTTTCATTCCCCTAGGCCTGGCAAACCTAGGAGAATGAAGGCCGCCTCTCTGATCCACAAGCCAACGCCGTATTCGTATTTCGTTGGCTTGTGGATCAGAGAGGTGGTCAGGCGAGTCCGCACCTCTAGTTGCAGGCTATGATTAAGCCGAGATTATTCTCGCAGAAGTAAGTACCCTGTAGTACCCTCATTGGTGGAGCAGGGGAAAAGCTTTAGCTAAAGTCTCAGAATACGACATGAGCCTGCCCGGTCAGCTGAACCCCAACCTTCAACTCTTCGTTTGACCCCATCATTGGATATTGATCAGCCTGTGATAAGCTCCTTAAATGGCCGCCGCCAGATATAGGATATCCTCATGCGATATGGCGGCTTAAACAAACTAACTTAACCTAACCAAAATTACTATGATTTATAATATTCAATTATTATTATTTAATATATATTGTATCATATAATTAATTGAAAATAATCATAAGCATTTTTATCTATATTAATTAAGTAATATACTATATTATGTAATTGTATTTAATAAAAATTATTTCTTTTTACATAATACTATGAAATTTTCACTGCTTCAATCATATTACAGGCTGTGTTTGGTGAGAAAATGTAATTTTTAGTTGTTTATGAAGAATTTTTATAAACACCTAAAAATTGTATACCTGCAATTGCAATTACTACCTTGGTGTTCCCTTGACAACAGTGAACATTTCATCAGCGAACATTTTTTTTTGTAAACAGATGATGCCACACTCCATTCATGTATTCTACAAAAATGGAGTGTGGCGTCATCTGTTGCCCAAAATAATAATGTTTACTGATGAAATATTCACTGTTGTCAAAGGATCAACAGGTAATAATTGCAATTGCAGATATGCAATGCTATGCAATTTTTAGATGTTTATGAAGGTTCTTCATAAACATCTAAAAATTACATTTTCTCACCAAACACAGCCTGTAATATGATTATAAAAATGGAGTGTGGCGTCATCTGTTGCCCAAAAAAATAATGTTTACTGATGAAATGTTCACTGTTGTCAAAGGATCACCAGGTAGTAATTGCAATTGCACATATGCAATTTTTAAGCGCTTATGAAAGTTCTTCATAAACATCTAAAAATTGCATTTTGTCATCAAACACAGCCTGTAGTATGATTGACGTATATTTTTTACGATTATAATATCCATTTTTATGAGCAATAACTCCTTATGTATAATTTTTTACATAATACTATGAAATTTTCACTGCTTCAATCATATTACAGGCTGTGTTTGGTGAGAAAATGTAATTTTTAGATGTTTATGAAGAACTTTTATAAACACCTAAAAATTGTATACCTACAATTGCAATTACTACCTGGTGATCCTTTGACAACAGTGAACATTTCATCAGCGAACATTTTTTTTTGGTCAACAGATGATGCCACACATGTATTCATATATTCTATAAAAATGGAGTGTGGCGTCATCTGTTGCCCAAAAAAATAATGTTTACTGATGAAATGTTCACTGTTGTCAAAGGATCACCAGGTAGTAATTGCAATTGCACATATGCAATTTTTAAGCGCTTATGAAAGTTCTTCATAAACATCTAAAAATTGCATTTTGTCATCAAACACAGCCTGTAGTATGATTGACGTATATTTTTTACGATTATAATATCCATTTTTATGAGCAATAACTCCTTAACAATGAGTATCCCAAAAATTGATGAAAATGCTCCAGGAAAATGCCATTTACTGAAATAAAAATCGCTACTATTAGGAAAATCTTGTACTGATGGTCCCTATATAAAAGATAGTATTGCAGAAGTTTCATTACAGTTTTTAAATATATTGACTTATGAAATCAAATAGATTAGCAACACTTCTAAAACACTCAACAATTACCAATTTACATACCTTCAATTGTAATCGTTTCTTGAATGGAAAAAGTAATGTCGAGTGTTTATTTTTAGCTAGACGTCACATCATTACCTGGAAAGGGAAAAATATAAATATTAGAAAAGTAATTTCTTAAACTCTCTATTTTAAAATGACAAAATGTTTAGTATTCCTAGTAAACGATTACTGTTAATGGTTATTTCATTAGTCTAGTTTATAAAATAATCATTACTTTACATAACACTTTTATAATGAAATTAAACATAACATTATAAATTTCATTGTTCGAATAAAGATTTGTTCATACAAAAGAGCTATTTAAATTCATCTAAATTATATTGAGGAATTAATGCTTTTAATTTTGTAATTATCTTTCTATTAGTTAAATATGTTTTAGAAATATTGGGGATATACAATGAATGAATCGATGATGAGTTGTCTAGCAATTTCTCTAACAATATATTTTTAATACCATTTTATCGATCATGTTTATTGCTTGCCGACGGTCTAGGTTAGTGGTGGACAAACTTTTCTCACCGCGGGCCACACAAACTTTGTAAGATCTCCAGTAGGCCGCATGTAAAAAAAAAATGTTTTTACTTTCTGATATATAAGATACTCATAGTAGAGGAAAATTCTGCGATCATGCCGAAAACCAACGTTCCGTTTTTAACGAATTTTCGAGGCAATGATAGTGGTAAGGAGCATGAATTTTCAATTTTCACGCTGTCACTACGATTGTCTCAAGATCCGTTGCCCCAATAGGTTGTATATTCAAAAATATCAGAAAGTCGAGTGTGACACACTAGATTTTTTAAATAGGCGTTTTAGCATACAAAATCTAAATTTAATTAAATAATAATGTTGCTTATTTATGTCATTTAACATATTTGTGGTAAAATTTTTAAAATTCTTACACTTGTGCACGGACTGCGGGCCATACACATCTTCGTCACAGGCCGTAGGTTGCCCATCAGTAGTCTACGTAATCAGCATTATAACGTCGTTTCGCTAAATCAGCAACGTTAACATTTTGCATGGTACTTCGATGTGCCTGATGATCAAGTCGAACGACAGTGCGCCGGATCGAGTTAGCGCTGCGCACACCGTGGGTATATTTACACGAACCAATTTAAGCCAGATTTGATCTCCATAACATCGCTTCCGATTAAAGTAGTAAAACGAAAATTGTATATATTATTAAGCTTTATTCCCTCGCGACTCTAAAATTTCAAGCTTTAATGTCAAAGTGTTTAAGAGATTGAGGCCCCAGAAAATCGCAAATTTGGGCACTGATTCGCTCATCAAAATTATATAATGCTTCCCGTAGACCTATACTTGTGCTAAATTTGTAATTTAGCACAAGTATAGGTCTTAGGCTACAGGTAAAGGAAAATTTCTGAAAATGCCAACTTTTCAATTATTTTGTAATTTTATTTCACCCTAAGCGTTTGAGCGCGTCGCAACTGGCAGTGCGGCATAGCCATACAGCATTCTTTTTTAATGAATATATTGACTAAATTTAATGAATACATTTCTAAATGAATATAATTGTAAATATAATGAAAGTATCAGTTATTACGAAATATTTTCGTAGTTCCGGTCGAAGACATACTTTATCACCTATATTAAAACACTATTAATACGAAACGGATAATTCATAAACATTGGTTAAAAGGAAAAACTGGCATTGCGCGAAGAATTATTTAACTATCATAGATTATTATTTATTTAGTGTGTTTGTTTAATAAAATAACTTACAAAAAGTACTGATATCTCAAAAACAAAAAAATGTGAAAATATGGGTCAAATTCTATTTTATCAGTTTGCTTGGCCACAAAAACAGTAAAGATCTAAAACAGGTGTCAAGTTCCATTCCAACCCCAATATCGAAAAATGAGATTTAAATACTGAAATAAATTCAATACAGTGTCACTTTCAGGCTTTTACTTGGTAAGTTTTTGAGTTATATTAGGTTAATTATAATTAACTATATTGACTATTATAGATATTAAAACTTGTCAAGTAAAAGCCTGAAAATGTGATACTGTATCGAATTTTTTTCAGTATTTAAATCTCATTTCTGACATTGGGGTTGGAATGGAACTTAGCTGCTGTTTTAGATCTCTACTTTTTTAGTGGCCAAGCAAACTGATAGAACAGAACGTTGCCCACTTTTTCACATTTTTTGGTATTGGTGGAATAAAATATATATTTAGTTTACTTTAGTGGCCTACTTTGCTTGTTTTTCATTGTTTGCTTGGCCTACTTTACACAGTTTGCTTGGCCTACTTTAGTGGCCAAGCAAACTGAACGTTGCCCACTTTTTCACATTTTTTGGTATTGGTGGAATAAAATATATATTTAGTTTAATTGATATTGTTTGTAGAATAAATAATTGGTTATATATATATAAGCTTGTGAGAAATTTAGCCTTGAGAAATTTATTGTATCATATAAAATGCGTTATTTATTGAAAAATTTTCCTCACGCAAATAAATTCGTAAAAGTTCAAATTGATTATAATATAAATATCATAATATGAATCTTTTATTTTCTTTTCAAAAATCATTTCGCAAAGTAATATTGTTATTTTTTAAATATTTTATCTTTCTAGAAAACAATTATCTTTTTAAGATCAGTAAGGATAATATAAATCTTTTTTTAATTTTTTTTACTTAATTTGATAAGTAACTGAATTTGAATTTTATCAATTATTATTGAAAATGAAAATATTTCTATGATATTGAAATTCATTCCGCAAGAAATTCGAGTAATTTTGTACAGTGTGAATGAAATTTACCATTAATTTGATGTATCTATAGAAGAAGCATGTTGTTACAGATTGATATTGAACTTCCTTTTGCTGTTAAGCTGGATATCTTGTTTATTTGTGATTTGAATTTAAAAAAATTCACACACATACTGTACTTATTAGGCGCGATTTCCTTTCAATACATGTGCTATTTTGTTAATTTTTCTAAAGCTATGATGGTGAATCATTTTTATCGACCGTAGGAGCGCTAGTAAAACAGTTCTTTACCAACTTAATTCTTATGTGTCCCCCGGATTGGCCGCGTAGAGAGAATCGAATTTTCATGTAACAAAATGAAATTAATAAAGCCTCTTAAACAATGAAAACCAATCAAGTAAAATTAAAATAAATTTAAATATTTATTATATACATAGGAATAATTGTTAACCGTAAATATTTTAATAAGAATCGAATTGAAATAAATTGTTATATATCCTAATACGAAAATTGTTATTCTAAAACTGATAAAAACGGAATAATTGCTAACCGTAAATATATTAATAAGAATAGAATTGAAATAAATTGTTATATATCCTAATACGAAAATTGTTATTCTAAAACTGATAAAAATCGAATTGCATTTGTTTCTTCTTGATGATTAAGAAAAGTAAATATTGGTTTCTTACTCTTTACATGAGCGATTTTACTTCTGAGAAAGACTTACATTATAAGTACCTGTTTTAGCTTACCAAAAAATATATGAAGAGAATTTTCGTTTTAACAAAAAAGTCAGCTGCTGACCGCATGGTAATGCGGGACGGTTACTATACTGAGGATCCAGATTCAATTCTGGATTTTACACCAGCAGTTTTCCTAAGAGATCCAATTTCTAGCGTTGAACTCTACCTTTCAATCTTCTTGTTAGTCATATCATGGGTATTGATTAGCATGTGATGGTCTTTAAAAGCTGCACCATCAGATACAGCATATAGCAAACTATGTGCGGTATGACAGTTTAACTTAAAATATAAGTTAAATGATATAACTTAAATGAAACTGCATTGGGCATACATTATTTCTATTTTATATAGGCTGTGTATTTATCATATTATTTCTTTCTTTATTATCTATCATGGGTATTGATTAGCATGTGATGGTCTTTAAAAGCCGCATCATCAGATACAGCATATAGCCTACTATGTGCGGTATGGCAGTTTAACTTAAAATATAAGTTCCTCCTTAAATGAAACTGCATTGTGAATACATTATTTCTATTTTATATAGGCTGTGTATTTATCATATTATTTCTTCCTTTATTATACGTTAGTATTATTTTGCATTTTATGTATGATTTGTTTAAATTGTTATTTTTTGTTCTGGGAATGTTGAAAAAATTTTCCCATATAAATTAATATAAGTTGTTTCTTCAATGTAAGTCATTTCAACTTAGGAAAGTTTTTATTGAAACCCACAACTTTCGTAAAGCGAGAGAGACCTGTATCGCCATTTACCAATCTCGTGTAGCATATTGATTTTTGTATTCATCTCAAAGCTTGCAAAATGCTTGAATGGATAGGCCACTTGCTGATTATCATTATGGTTTTTCGTAATATTCAAGGTAAAGTTAATTTTTAACCATAATTTCCTTTTTTGTTTAAATTATTTTCTAAGAATCAATGTCCACAATTTCTAAGATTCAATAACCCATAATACAAAATCAAGACCTTAATATTAGTATAGAGGAAATATTTTTCTATCGTTTTTTTGATAATTTTTCATAATATTATTACATAGTTTCGTACTGTATCGAAATATAATTTAAATATATAAATCAGTCTCCAAAGTATTTTAATCAAATAAAACATAGCTGTTAATTTAAATCTATATTGATTTTCTTTTAAAAACACACAAATTATTTATTGTAATATTTTAATGTCCAGTGGGTGATTGGTTAACGAACCTAATCCATTCAAATACGATGTTCGTCACCTGAATTGTTCGTTAATCGATCATCGATTTACCATAGATTTTTATGGAAATTTGATTAATTCATTCTGGAGATCTAAAAAAAATAATATATAAAAAAATCCTATAAATAATTTCTTTCTACTTTTATTTATATGTAATAATAATAATACATACACAGTTCTGCATTTTCATCTATCTTATTTATTTTCCGTTTTGTGGATCATTAAAGAATCTGTTCAATATCAATTGCTTTTCTCTCTTCTTCAAGATTTTCAGAAGTGATTAATGGCATTATCGTTGTAAAGATCCCCAATCCTATTGACCTCAACCTAGGTTATATCGGCCCCATTCTAAAACCAAAATATTGTCAAATCTCTCTCTTAATTTCTTTAACAAATCCTTGATTTGTTTTAAGTTGTCTCCGAATTCATTTTAATCGGTTGAAAAACTATTGTTCTCCTATTCTTACCCATAACTCCACGAATCTCCAAGTCTGTCATTCTGTTAGGTTAATTAAATCGCCATATCGTCATGGGATATTTTTGCTAGTTGCGGCCATTTATAGAGCCATCACAGGCTGTTCAACATCCATGATGGCGTCAACCGGATGGTTGAAGGATGGGGTTCAATGGACCCTGCTCATGGGATATTTTTATCTAGTTGCGGCCATTTATAGAGCCATCACAGGTTGTTCAACATCCATGATGGCGTCAACCGGATGGTTGAAGGATGGGGTTCAATGGGTCCTGTTCAAGACCCTTCCTGAAAAATTGGGAGGTGTAGGATTTGAACCCGGATCTTCCAGGATGATAAACTACAGCTTTACATCGCTGCCATCCGGCCCACCTATCTTTCTGTAAGTTCCGGTGTCCCAAAATTTTTTCTTTCACGTGTTCGTTATCCAAACAAAAATCATTCACGAAAGTGTTCGTTAACCGATCTTACAAAATTCTCTTAGAAGATATTCAATTTGCTTTTTGGTCTTTCTGTAAGTTCCGGTGTCCCAAATTTTTTTCTTTCACGTGTTCGTTATCCAAACATAAAAATCATTCGCGAAAGTGTTCGTTAACCGATCTTACAAAATTCTCTTAGAAGATATTCAATTTGGTTTTGGATTCTGTTCAAACATTTTTTTAATCTGAATTCAAATTTATACAAATATAAAATATAACTGTTTTAATGATATCTTATCTGAAATCCTTTCAGGAGAAAGGAATAAAAGCAACATTTGGAGAATCGCCGGAATAACTGTAATGTATTACTATCATGGGTTATTTTTTATTTTTCTCTGATAATAAGATGTTCTAATTGAAAAATATTGATCAATCAGCATCCTGATAAAATGCAACTTGACAGCACCGGGGAAAAAATCATCAATTGTTTGAAACACGAAGTCTTCAAAATACTTCAAGATAAATTGGATTTCAGGTATTATTTTATTTTAAAAACTTTAATATTACAGCACTTTTCAGCAATGCGTTTAATATTAGTTATAATTATATTAAAACTTTTCTATTCAATATATAATTTTTATAAAATAAAACCAATTATATTAAAAGTTGAAGGTTTCTGTGATAATAGACGAAATAAACTGATACAAAGAACTATTTCTATTCAAATAAAATTTAATATTTAAATAAAATACAGCCAAGCACTTTCAGACGTATTTTCATCTTCAGTGTTATAGTATTGAAACCAAAGAACATTTGAAGATTATTTGAATTTAAAAACTTGATATAAAATACTTCAAGATAAATTGGATTTCAGGTATTATTTTATTTTAAAAACTTTAATATTACAGCACTTTTCAGCAATGCGTTTAATATTAGTTATAATTATATTAAAACTTTTCTATTCAATATAAAATTTTTATAAAATAAAACCAGTTATATTAAAAGTTGAAGGTTTCTGTGATAATAGACGAAATAAACTGATACAAAGAACTATTTCTATTCAAATAAAATTTAATATTTAAATAAAATACAGCCAAGCACTTTCAGACGTATTTTCATCTTCAGTGTTATAGTATTGAAACCAAAGAACATTTGAAGATTATTTGAATTTAAAAACTTGATATAAAAAATAAATTCAATATAAGATTAATTAAAAAAATTTCACATTACAAAATAATAAATTACAAATTACAAAATAATAAATTACAAATATGTATATTGTATAATACAAAGTAAAATAAATAAAACACATTAATTAAGAACTGCAAATTAAATAAAGGATGAGATAAACTTCCACACATAACGAACTGCAATAAGTTTATTTGGTACATGTTGTTTTTGGCTCCAGTTAAAAATTTTCTGTCATTTTTTAAAATCATGGATGTATTATACTGATAGATGTTGATGATATCAATATTACGCAATAAGACTTTTGTATCATGCGTAGACATAACCTAACCAATGGCAATTTTACAAATACATTATTTACATGATATTTATGTTTTTTATGCGTTTATTAATGGAGTTTTGTTTACTTGATATAATAATGTTTCATGTTGGATGGCATATCTTTCAGAGTTTTACTTTTTATCCTATATTCTTAGTTTACGGTAATAGTAAAATCAAGCTAAATATTAGAGATTATCAATTATTCAAATCAAATAAACAGGTTTCCATCCTGTTCTCCTGCTGGTTATATAATAATATTTTTTTTCTATTTGATCCTATACACCAGTTATATTGTTCAACTGTGTCGTAGATACGATAATGTTTTTATTTATTTATATTTAATTTGGGATACATATTTAACTAAGAAAATTTAATTTGCCTTTTTTAGGTACGAAGTAGTAAAACCTGTACCAAGCATTTTTGGAAAAAAAGAAAAAAACGGTACATGGATTGGGATGATTGGTCAAATCTCTTCAAACGTTTGTATAAAACTTTTTACAAATCCTCATATTTTATTTAACAAAACATTAAATTATCTGCTGCTATAATTTTTGAATGCTTAGCAAAATACTAAAAATTAAACAATTATCATAAATTTGAATAATTTCACAAGTATTACATTAAGCAATACTGAGTTTATTTCTGAAATAACATTCCATGAAGAGTCAAAAGTATGAATGTTCTGAATAATTTAATTTATATATATTATTTAATTGATAAAGAAATTTTATTATTCTAAAACAGCATACACATTATTCTATGAAAGTAATTATGAGAAATCATTCTTAATAATTTAATTTGTTATTTATAAATGACTCTAAATCTTGTAAAGTATTTTAATTTTCTTTGAAAACCAAAAAATATAAAAAAATGTTAACAATAAATATTATTTTTCAAAACCATAATTAGAAAAACAGAAAATTCACACAAGTAATTCAAGTAATTTTTAATAGAAGGGAGAAATTATTATTTACTGTACTGTATTATGTACTGTACATTCAAACATGAATATTATAGAATATTTTACTACATACTAGAGTTTTACTTTTTATCCTATATTCTTAGTTTACGGTAATAGTAAAATCAAGCTAAATATTAGAGATTATCAATTATTCAAATCAAATAAGAATATCGAAATTTTCGCAGCAATAGCACTTAAATTCAAATATAGTAATTAAAATTTTTAAACTCCAATTAAAGATATTTCTACTTTACAATATAATATAGACTCTTTCTTTTGCTATCTGGAAAAATTTTTTAGATTGCTCTTTCTTTATTTACGCCACCACATGTTTAATATATAAAATATTTTACGATATAATATAGACTCTTTCTTTTGCTATCTGAAAAAAATTTTTTAGATTGCTCTTTCTTTATTTACGCCACCACATGTTTAATATATAAAATATCTTTCATTCAATAACAATTTTCCTTTGCTATTTTGGAAAATTTATATAAATTATTTTCGATTAATTATTTGAATACATAAAATATAAAACATGATAATAATCCAATATACCTATAATCTACTATAACTAATTATTAAAGTAATAATTATAATATAATTTCAAAATGATTATGTTCATATTTAATCTTCATTATAATAATCATCGTCCATGAAATTGATAAAAATCTCATAATTTTCGTGTGAAAAAATCTTCAGAATAATCATATGATTTTTTCCTTATATATATATATATAAACTGATTATATGTTTACCTATTCCATTTTCTCAGCCTAATAGATACAAACAGAGAGAGAGATAACTTTCATTAAAATAAAACGTGTTCAATTGATATCCCGTTAAAGTTTCACATTTTATCCTATACTCTACTGTAGTTACGGTAATAGTAAAATCAAGCTAAATATTAGAGATTATCAATTATTCAAATCAAATAACTCAAAGAAGCGATTATAAATTATTATAAAAAATATTGCTTATCTAGAAAAATTTTAAAATGCTGATATAAAATAAGTTTCTGTTACCATCTTGAAATCCTAGGCCAGATACAATCAGGCAGAAATTCGTTAGAAGTGATTTAAAATTAGTTAACATGATCTTCATACTATTTAGTGTTTAGTTGAATTTCTATCAAATTTCTGTTATTGTGGCGAATATAAGTTTTAAACTAAAAACATCTGCAGTCATTTGATAAACTATTTCCTGAAATAAATTATGACATTAATTAGTTACTGATTTTCTTTTGATACTTTATAATTGGTAAAGATATTATGTGCGGTTCATTCGCAGCCCATGTTGCTGTTGATCCAGACGCTTTCATCACTTTTATGTCATCACTATCAATATATCTTGCATGACCCGGCTTACAGCGTTCTGAAAATAATTGTAAACACTATATGCACTATTAAAACATACTGTGAACTCTTACTAGCCTTTTCTATGAATGACTTTTCAAGAAGATATGGATACTTCAGTTTAAATTGCTTCAGTTATTAATATTTAAATTTAATGGGGTTTTGCCTTATTATTCTGATGAAACTCAGCACGGAATTATCAAAATATGTTTGTTAATGTTAAAATCAGCAAGATAATGAAATTATTTCTTAATCAATATAGATATATTGTAAAAATTTTTCCTGTATAATTCAAAAAATTTTTACAAACGATCGTATTGGTGTTACTTATTATTAAACTGACAAGTAACTATTTTAAATTAGCAAATGCATAATCTTTTGTTGCAAACTACTAATGTTATAAGTTTCAAATACAGTGTTCTTGGTTTGGCTACTCCTTCATAGGTTAGATTGGAAATTTTATGCAACAGATACAATCAGATGATGATATTAACGAGGCAAGTCCGACTGATAGTTGGTGAAAATATTTTACACTTCTATACTGGAGAAGCCAATTCAATTCTACACCTGGATGTCGCTCTACGTTTTTTTTTCAGAAAAGCCTCTAAAAATTTTTACAAACGATCGTATTGGTGCTACTTATTATTAAACTGACAAGTAACTATTTTAAATTAGCAAATGCATAATCTTTTGTTGCAGACTACTAATGTTATAAGTTATAAATACAGTGTTCTTGGTTTGGCTACTCCTGCATAGGTTAGATTGGAAATTTTATGCAACAGATACAATCTGATGATGATATTAACGAGGCAAGTCCGACTGATAGTTGGTGAAAATATTTTACACTTCTATACTGGAGAAGCCAATTCAATTCTACACCTGGATGTCGCTCTACGTTTTTTTTTCAGAAAAGCCCCATTTCAGGAAGGATTCGTTGAACCTCATCCTTTACCCGATAGTGTAACCAACACACGTGTGAGCGGTTCATTTTCGCTTTAGAATAATCCGGATGGAATGCGTCATAAAGTAGGAAAAAAAGGAAAGTCAGTAAAGCTGAGGTCAACATGAAAGATGTACTGAAAATTTTAGGATACATTTCAAAGAACAAGGCCCAGGTTGCTGAAAGTATGATCTGAATAAATCCTGACTTGACCTGTTACAATCAGAGTTGATTCCTATTATATTCCTACACTGTTTTGTTGAGACCTATTGGGCTCAAGGAAATTTGAAATAGTAGTGAGAAATTTATAAAATCCTGTAGATTATCTATAGCACTTAGAAATCAATTCGTTAAAAACCTTCAAAAATGTAAAATTATACTTAAAAATATAAAAAAATTAAATCAATGTTCGATTCCAAATCTTTTAACTGGAAAATTTAATTATCATCAGACACGTGATTCAGCAATTGTCTTATTTTGACTTATCGACTAGATTGACGACTTTTAAGCCAATTGAGATCAGAATTTTATTTCGTCATAAGTCCAGTTTTACAGAGAAAGTCCGATCCGATCCCTTGAATTTTAACCTGCAACGTTCTATTTGAAAGGTTAGTTGTCAATGGTAAAACATCACTTCTGAGATTCTGCACAGTAATAACAACTAACATATATCCTATTTTACTTGTTCTACATAATTTTCAAAAATTTATATAATCTTATAAAAGCGAATTATACGATAATTATGGAAATATCAAAATTATATCTTATTATATTATTAAACTAAATCTGTTATTATTATATTTATTATTAAATTATTACTTATTATTATCGATTATTACACTAGATAACCGAAAATGAAGTCATCGAATAAACGAATAAAGTGGTAAATATAGTAGACTATATACGGAAATTTTTCTCTTAAAATAAATGTTTCATTTACAAAAATATAAATAAAAATTACAGAGTTCAATATTATCATCGAATAAACGAATAAAGTGGTAAATATAGTAGGCTATATACGGAAATTTCTCTCTTAAAATAAATGTTTCATTTACAAAAATATAAATAAAAATTACAGAGTTCAATATCTTGTAATAAATTTCTTATTAAAAATCCATAACAATATCATTAATTATTATAAAAATTATTTCGAACTTAAGCAAAAAGAGAAAAATATTTTGTATTACCATGTTCAAGTCCTATAGCAGGTACGATCATGAGAATTGTTAGAAATGCTTCGAAATTATTGAATACGAACTTCATATTGTTTGTCGTCTTTCTAAATAACGATTAAATATTTGTTCTTGTGTCAAACATAAAGTATAAATTTAAAACATCTGCAGTCAGTTGATAAGATTCACTGTTTCCTTTAAATAAATTAATTAAACTAACGAAGTCTGATTTCCTTCTGATTATTTTGTTGGCGAGGAAGTAATGCTATTACCAATTTATGCGATAGCAAATCACTTAAATAAATTACTTTCTTCTAAATAAAATATTTTACATTTTAAGCAAATCACTTAACTAAATTACTTTCTTCTAAATAAAATATTTTACATTTTAATTATTTAATATAATTTCGGCTAAGGCATTATACGTCAAAAATTTATTTGTTTAGAACAAAAAAAAACTTTTTGACGCTTCTTTCTGAAAAGATATTTGTAATTGACTATATCACATGTTTATTATAAATAATGTAAAATCGGATTTATTGGTATAAATCCGATCATTTAGTTGATGTATAATTCAGTATCCTGTGACGTCCGCAAATACCAAAATCGGGTTGTACGTTAAAATTTTCGTAATAATGGCAACTTTCTTTTTATCAGCAATAAAAAATTCGTTTTTCATTAACAAAATTCGTTTGAAGCTTTATTCAAATAAACTAATAAATTTTGAGGTGCATTTAAAGTCAATGAAATAGAACGGCGACATAGAGTGAGCCGTCGTTCAGCAGGTGGGAGGCAGTGATGCAATTAGTGACATCATGCACAGCGTTCAGACAGACAGAATCCATTGCATCACTGTTTATTTTCAAATGAGAAGAGGCAGCTCTTTTCTGTGTTTCTGTTCACTTTTCAGCTACAAATTGCATTTGTGTTGGAGCAGCGAAAGTTCCGATCTGCAGATTTCAACCTTCGCTGCTCTAATTCAAATATAATTTATCGCTTTAAATGTTAACAAAAACACATAAAATTGGTTTGTATCAATAGATCTCTTCCCAAGTTTATTTGTAAACAAATTGTGTAGCAGTAGACTTTGCGCGATCTGATTCTCTAAGCCACTAGACTGTGCATGATGTTCAACGATTGACAGAAACGCTGTTCGCAATGTTGTTTGTTGAATACACTTCTTGCTATTTGTGATGTGCTTTTTTTCGTTATCGGTATATTGTGAAGTGTATGAATGACGCCACTAGACTGTGCATGATGTTCAACGATTGACGGGAACGCTGTTTGCAATGTTGTTTGTTGAATACATTTCTTGCTATTTGTGATGTGCTTTTTTTCGTTATCGGTATATTGTGAAGTGTATGAATGTAAGACAGATGTGAAGTTGGCCCCCCACTTTCGAATTTTTAAAATTTTTCTTTTGCATTCGTTTGCACCTCGTTAGCACCTTTTGCACTTTTATCCACTTTCGAATTTTTAAAATTTTTCTTTTGCATTCGTTTGCACCCCCACCGTTTGGCCCCTAGAGCCAAAACATTTCTATAAGAATTAAATTAATTCATCCATAAGGATGACATTATTGTAAAATTTATTAAAATCTGTTTATTTTATTTATAATTTCATATATACATAAGCCTATTATAACTTTTGTTATTTTTGATTTAACTAATGTTATTACTATTTTAATAATAATGATATTTGATTGATATCAAGATCATTTTTTTTGTATTTGACATTCACAATGTTTTCTTCACATTTATTTCAAAATATATCATCAGAAATGCTATAAAATTGTTAAAATGATAAAGATTATAAACAGTATTAATCCTTGAATTATAAATTTAATTCATATGAAAGTTTTATTTTTAACTCAGAAATCATTCTTATCTGGCATGTATTTGAACTCTCAACCATTGTTACCCCCCTTTCAGAATGAGGACATGGAATTGAAAATTTTTTGGAAGAGGAATTTTAAATTTTTTCTATAAATTCAAAAATTTTTAAAAAAATTACCTAAAAATTATTCAATAAATAGTTAATATAAAATGTCATGTTCATTCTTTGGTAAAGTATTCCATTTTATATTAACTATTGCATAGAATGATAAAAATTCAATAAATATATATGTTTAAATATAATTACAATAAAAAGGTAACAAAGCCCAATAGCAACGAAAACACATTTTAATTGCTTTCAGCTACTACAAAGCTATCATCAGTTTATATAAATATAAAAGAATATACTGTATATTACTTTACGTAAATTGATATGATAACTTTGTAATAGTTGTGCAAATGCTTATTATTATTATTATTATTATACTATTAAAATTGTTTTCTCTGCTACTGTGCTTAGTGTTACTTTTTTATTTTAATTTCATGTTGAAAAGATAAAAGATAAGTTTTTGTTCTTTATTTATATTAAATATATTATAATATTTATATGAGAGAATTTTTTTAGCAAAATTTGCATAAATGCATGGTTTATTATATATTGTGGCTCAAAACATGCTCCAAATTTCATCATTGTTGGGTTGTTTTATTCAAGGATTATGTATTTATTTGATTTTGATTAATGATTAAACAGTTGCAAAAGCAAATCATTTAATTTTGATCTAGTATAGTATACTTCTTATTAACCAGGATAGTCAAGAAATGAACTATCCCAGATAATCTACAAAATATTAAAAAAAATCAGAATTATGGATAATATGCATTTAATATTAATAAATTTTATTCCTACATCTGTTCAGATGTTCTATTATTTATTGAAAAAGATAAGAAAATGACTTATTTGCAGCAAGAAATTATTGCAATATTTGTAATTTTGATTTGATTTTAATTTTTATTGCAATTGTAGTTTTAAAAATCTTTCAGATCTCATATATAATATGAAACATTGATAATTAAATATCATTTCTGGATTGTGGATTGTGGATTAATCCCAGTTAATCCACAATCCAGAAAACTCTCAGTGTATCGATTATACAGTGAACTCCTGATTTTCTGCAACCTGGATAATCAGGAGTCCACTGTATAATTGATACTCTATGAATACTTTATAAAATAAGCAAATATAGAAAAGTAATTACAGACTGATATGCAGACATAGAAACTGTATAAATATCAAATGTTTCAAAAATTTTCAATATAAAAAATAATAAAAATATGTATTTTTAAAGTTATAGTTAAATCTGGCAATGAGAAAGTGTGGAATTCTTCTCCCATATGCAAAAAATAAAAATTCTGATATTAAAGAATTTTTTAAAAAAATCTGGGAAAATTATAATTTTCCTAAATTGCTAGATCCTTCCTAATGCACTCATAAAATTTTACAATACATGTAAAAGAGTTGAAGGGGGGAAAATCTCATGATTTGAGATTCTGTATTTGTTCACTGCTTTAAAAATTTTTTTTATAATTGTTTCTAAAAAAAAGCTTTCATTTTGTGGAGCTGCAGTCATCAGTTTCACATTGTTTTGCTGCATGCTTAAATAAACAGTTAAATTTTTAATCATATATGCAAAGGAACCTTTTGATAAATTTCTTCATTATTAGCTACTTCAATAAATTCTTCTTCTGATTTTAGATTTTTATTTTAAGCCATTTAAGTGCAAATAATAATAAAGTTATTCCAGTATGCAGCTATCTTCTTATTTTATACATATTAAAAAATTTTGAAACAATTTCTCAAGAAATCATATTGAAATGACTTAACAAATAATAATACAATTACAAAATAAATATTTGAAGATAAAATAATAAACAAAATTTTTCTTCAGATAATTTAGTTAAAAATTCTAATTTAATTATTAATTAATAGATGGTGCCACTCATTGATTTAATAAAATAATAATAATTCTAATTACGAGATGGCGCTAAAATTAGTTTAAATTATTTCAAAATCATTAAAAATCCGTTACAAATCAAGGGATTAATTAAGGCAGATTAATCAGGATTATTTGTAATAAACTAAACTTGAAGAAATGAATATTATGCTGTAACCGGAAATGATGTATGTGTACGTCACAAATTCTAACCCCATTGGTATTGCAATATATAGTGATTACTAAACTTTCGATCTTTCTCTTTAAGAAAAAGCACAAATCACATTGTTATTATTAATTGTTAAAACAGAGAGCATTTTTGATTCTATTTCTTGTCATAATTTGCATATTATACATAGGTTTTTTAAAAAATTGTAAAAAGTAAATATATTTTCCTGGAGGGAAAGTGTTACAATAAAAATAAGCAAACATATCAGAGAATATAAAAAATTAGAATACAATGGGTGATCCGTTAATGAACAGTTCGGATAACAAACACTTTTTCGAAAGATTTTTATGTTCGGTTACGAACAATATTCGGATAACGAACACTCACAGAAAAACTGTGTGACCCGCAGATTGACGGAATGACAAATCAGCCGGATAGCTGCATGGTAAAGCTATGGCTTACCGATATGGATGATCTAGGGTCCCACTTCTCCAATTTTTCGGGAGGGATCTGGGCCCGGCCCGTTGAAACCCATCCTTCAATCTTCTGGTTCACCCTATCATGGGTATTGATCAGCCTGTGATGATGGCGGCTCTATAAGTGGCCGCTACCAGATAAAAATATTCCATGAGGATATTTCGTAAACCTCCAGATAAAAATATTCCATGAGGATATTTCGGCTTAACTAACCTTAGAAGGTTAGGTCTTGCACGTTCGTGGACTTATTGGTAAGGATGGAAGAACAGTAGCTTTTCCTGATTAAAATGAACTCAGAGACAACGTAAAACAAATCAAAGATTTATTAAAGAAGGTAAGAGAGAGATTTTACAATTTTTTGGTCTTAGAATGGCACCCATACCAGGTTGAGATAATAGCCTTGGGAATCTCTACTACAACAATACTGTTAATTACTTCTGAAAAATCCTGAATGAGAGAGAAAAGCAATCGATATTGGACAGATTCTTTATCGAAAAATGAAAATGCAAGATAATATATGTATATATTATTGTTATTACATATAAATAAACATAGTAAGAAATTACATAATTTTTTATTTATGTTTTTTTGGGTCTCCGGAACGAATTAATAGATCGGATTTTTATTTATTTTTTTTTTTGGGTCTCCAGAACGAATTAATCAAATTCCCATAAAAATCGTTATTACATATAAATAAATGTAGTAAGAAATTATATAATTTTTTATTATGATTATTACATATAAATAAATGTAGTAAGAAATTATATAATTTTTTATTTCTATTACATATAAATAAACGTAGTAAGAAATTATATAATTTTTTATTTATTACTACATATAAATAAACGTAGTAAGAAATTATATAATTTTTTATTTATGTTATTTTGGGTCTCTGGAACGAATTAATCAAAAACCCATAAAAACCTATGGTAAATCGATGATTGGTGAATTAATCAAATTCCCATAAAAACCTATGGTAAATCGATCCCCGGAACAAATTAATCAAATTCCCATTAAAACCTATGGTAAATCGATGCTTCGGAACGAATTAATCAAATTCCCATAAAATCCTATGGTAAATCGATGACTTTTTTGGGTCTCCGGAATGAATTAATCAAATTCCCATAAAATCCTATGGTAAATCGATGATCAAATGAATTAATCAAATTCCCATAAAAACCTATGGTAAATCGATGATCGGTTAATGAACAATTTGGATAATGCACATTATCTTGGAATGGATTATGTTCGTTAGAACAATTTGGATAACGAACATTTTCTTGGAACGAATTATGTTCATTAACCGATCACCCTCTGTATATATATATATATCCATTATCTTGGAACGGATTATGTTCATTAACTGATCACCTAATGTATTAGTTTGGATAACGAACATTGTCTTGGAACAGATTATGTTCGTTAACCGATCACCCACTGTATGAAGTAAAATTTTATATAATATGCAATTAAGAATCCTTCAAAGTTGAAGAATTATATTTCACACTCTGGCTATCAGATTTTATTGTCTTTGTTCACATCCCTTCCCCACTTGGACTACCTTGGGTAATAAAATCACCTGGTCTATTTACAAATAAAACTGAAGACATATTTGTTTTTAGCTTTGGAAAAAATTTATGACTGAATGAAATATGATACTCTGTTTGTTTATTTACATAATTTTGATAAGGAGATATCATATTACTTAAAAATTCATTAAAAATCAATAAATTATAGTAAAATGATTTTTTTGTGTTAGAAAATAGACACTTTGCCAAAAAATAAGACTTTATGAATTCGAAAGATTTATTTTAACAAAAGAGTGAAAACTTTGCATAATTAACAGTTAATTATTCTGTGTGTAAATTTCATTTTCCCACTTGTTATGGTTTAATGTTACCACTGCTGGGTTAATTAGGATTAAGTAAAATTGTTGTTGATTTACTGATTACAAGTGAGAAAGGTAATTGAAGGGTGGATAGTACAGAGAATATAAATAAAAGTACTAAGTTATATAGTACTAAGTTAGCTGAAGAAAGAGATGAGAATAGAATTCCCACTCTCAATCCTTTTACTTTTCATCTTTGTCTTCAACTGCAATGCATGAATATGAGCATTAAGGAAAAACGAATCAGTATAGAAGAGATTTTGAGTATGATTGATACACTGAAGCATGGGAAGAGTCTGTTATGGAGTTATATCTGAGATGATATCATATTTCAAATATTATATGAAATCTGTTGTGAAGCAGATGTGACACCTAAAGCAAGCTATATTGAGAGAATAGTATGATTCAAATTAATTAGATTAAGCTGTGATTGTCTCATTTATAAGAATAATGGTGAGAGAACAAATACAAGAATTTTAGAGATGTAATTCTGCTGAGAAGGTTTTAGGTATCTGATGAAAACATGTAGGATATGCATTTTAGCTTCAGAATGAAAAACAGAAGCCATTTAAACTAGATTTTTTTTAATGCAACTGATTGTAACATATTAGAAATATTCTAAGCATTGTGAAACTTGATAATATATGTGAATAAATGTAAATTGTGAAAAGTATTGAAGAAGGATAATATGAATAAGAGACTGTCTGAGGCTGTGAGAACAATGCATGCTGCTAGTTATAAGAATAAGTTATCAGAATAGTTTGCAATAAAAATGATATAAAATAACAATATATGATATCCAGGACTGTTTATTGACTGCATGGAAATATTGTAAGAGAAGTTGTGTGTACATCAAGCATTCATCACTTCATATAATGTAAATATTTGTTTTAAATCCATCAACATTACAGGCATGAGATTTAATGCAGTGACTTGATAATTATTGCAATCTTTGGAATCCTCTTTCTTTGTGATTGAAATTTAGATTGAATATTTCAATTTGTAAATCATCCTTTTTTTTTCCATATTTTTTATAATAAATATTTATATAAATTTTACATATAAAAAAGCAGTTTATTTTATTGTATTGCATTGTATTGTATTCATAAAAATACTGTTATATATTTATAGGTAAATGAAGCTGAAATTCAAGCTACATTAAGAGCAGATCTTCAACAAATGAAAGTGCGATTAGAAGAATTAGAAAGACAACAAGAAGAAAATGCAATGTCCATGGCAGAAACCAAAAGGAATATGCATCAAGAACTTGAATTAAGAGAACAACAATTGTCTAAATTAAAAATAGAACTGCAAAATATACAACAAGATAAACAGTTTTTAGATAATAAAGGTAAGGTAAATTTATATATAGTATATTAACTGAATTTCAACTCTAGATAAAATCTTTTAAAGTGAAAGATTTTCAGATACAATTGAATTCATTATCTTCAACTTCTACATATATATAAGAATATCTAATTGATGATTTAAATACTGTTTTAGAAACTCCTGAAAGCCACTTTTTTAACTCACCAGGTTGTGAGAGCAGTTAGAAATTAATACAGATAGCAAAAAGCTATCACTTTTCAGCCCTCATTGATGCTATATGTGAGGTATGTAGACGACATACTAACGATTTGGAAAGATTCCAAGGACTTAACATAAGTTGGCCAAAGCCCTCACCTTGTAGAGTATGGAATAACCTTAAAGAAAGACCAACAAAGCAACAGAACTGTGCACTATTTAGACCTGGATCTAGTAGTGCATAATGGCAAGCTAAAAACGAAAGTTTATAGAAAGCCAGCATACCAACTGGTATTAATCCCTAACTGTTTTAAAACTACAAAAATTTCTTTGGAAAACACATTTGCATTATTCTTTATTAATTTTAATAATTTGAATTAAATTGAAACCATTAATATAAAGCAGTTATACATTAAAAATTGAGTAAGAGACGTTGATTATTGTATACGTAAACATAGAGCATTGATTATCCGAATGTTGATTAACCGGAATGTCGCTTATTTGAATGTAATTTTCAATTGTGATACACAATAGGTCTCCGCCAATACTCCCACCTTACAATATGTATGGTGGGAGAATCTAAGCTTCTATTATGCGCATTGACTGTATTGTTTTTATAATTTAGTTTGTATCGAGTATTGGCAGAGACCTGTTGTGTATCACAATTGAAAATTACGTAGCCCTTATACCTGTTTACACTACATAATATAAACAAGTTCAAGTCATAGAACTTGTTTAATCTCATAAATGTGAACAGAACAAGGATAGCCAAACTCGTTTGAAAACGTCATGCACTAGTGCAGTGACATTTAGGCTGAACAAGTACAATAATACTTAAGTATTTGAAATTTGTTTTGTATTTTTTACATTGTGTTTTTTCTTATTTTTCTGTCAGATCGATTATCTGAAAAATTGTTTATCTAAATATCCTTGGTCCCAATTAGTTTGGATAATCGACGCTCTACTGAAATTAGAAAATAAATAAACTTAAAGATTAGTCATTTCTTTCAATTAATAATAATCGATTCAGTAAAGCCAAACTATAATGTTGGTTACTCTTTGAAATACAGAAATTCCTTTTTGCTAGGATATGGCATTCAGGTTAGTGGATTCCTATTAATAACCTTTCCTCTTTATTTTTATTTGGCAGTTTTTAATATTACAATTGACAACTTTTTAAAGACCTCAGCATTTCTTATTTAATTTCTGTATTATGATATTTTGCTTTTAATCTTGATCTAGCAGCTCTAAGTCTCACAGCTAAATATTATAATTTTGTTTTCCTGCCATAAAATTTATTTCTCTGTGATATTCCATTCTATGAAGTTTTTATCCATTTTCCTAGTATATTTATCTCTGTCTTTGAAATTAATAGAATAAAAAAATAACTGTTAGCAAATTATAATGAAATTAAATGAAAAAGTTTTCAATTAAAGGTTTATCTTCAATTGAAACATTAAAAGTTATAAAAACAAATAAGAAAAATTACATGATATGTTGTATATTAAGTCATTTCAATGGAATAGTGATTACTTCCAGTTGCTGTCAGTTGATGTGATAACTTTTAATTTTTCTTAATGCTCAAAATTTTGAATTTTTAGGGTTTTAGCTGTGTAATCTTCATCACTGTAATTAATATGTTGTGTGATTTTTGGTTTCATGTCAATTGATATTTATATTGTATTTTAATATGCAGATGGAGAATGCTATGACTATAAAATCTTTCATACACTCTTTAGTCTCTAGGATAGATTTTTATCAAGTGAAACCAATATAGCTCCATGGGATCATTATTATAAAACAGAATGATGTAAATGCCTGGATTTTTTACAGTAAGGTTAATTAATTTTTTAAGACCTGTATTTTCTTCTGATATAGTAAACCCTTAAGTCTACATCAGAAGAAAATACATTCTGGAGCCTTTATAAAAATTTTTTTCTTAATATTAAAAACCAACTAATAACAACTGAAGTTTAACCTCAAATTTATACATATAATGTTGCTACACATGTTGATGTATGGTGCCATGTTTGAATTTAAAAATAAATTTTAATTTTTTTGCATAATTAAAATTGCATTAGACTACAGTCTGATGCTATTTTATAGTTTTAGGAAAAATTATTAATAATCTAAAATTACCTCATGAAACATCAAATAAATATAACAGACTTCAAAAGCTCCATAGACTTCAAAAGATACTTAAAAAGTGATGGTCGCACCATAGCTTTAATTCAAAAATAATCATTATAAAAATGTAATTTAGACTTTGTCCACCAGGGGAAGTTTGGCTAGGTTGTTCGGTTGATACTTAAAAAGTTTAGTAGATACCCTATTACTTTGAATTTAAGCCACAGTAGGATTTTAAAGTTGGAAAATTGGAAAAAATAAAAATGATTTTATAATAGTTATTGAAAAATAAGAAACATTTTTATTTACTTAAATAGGTACTAATATACATAATAAGCTAATTTATTGAGAATCTTCTTCAGATATACAGTAGGACCCCGTTAACATGCGGTTCAGTAACATGCAGTTTTGCAATGTCTACCCTTGATAAGCAATCTTGATATGCAATTACTTGTGATATCATTCCTAGTCATCTTCCTCATTAAATCGTGATCAGTGAGATTAGCTGCACGTTCAGCCATTTTGTGTTGGTCAAATCACACAGAAAATTCATATCAGTGTTGGAACTTATATTATCGCTCAATTTATATTAATACTGTAACTCGTGGTTCACTTAACCCGCGATTTAGTTAACCATGGACTCTGACTACCACGTGTTAACGGGGTCAGACTATACTATCACTTTCGCTTTTTAAAAATAGCACCAGGTCTCTTCTCCCAAACCTGTTCTAATCAATATTTCATCAATTCTGTTGCCATCCATGCATTCTTTTGTGCTTGAATTATAACACCCTTAGGAATATTTTCCTTGGGTATAGTTTTTTGTTTTAAAATAATAAAAGATAGCAATTTATTTCCATCAACAGTTATGAATAGCATTATAATAATTCGTAATTTTTCTTATAATTAAAATATGGCCAGATATGACACGATTCTACACAGCTACTATCAAACAGCAAATGGATTAAATCTGAAAAGTACGAATGGGGGACCCACCGAATAAACTGTTATCAACGGTCGTAATACTATGCGCATGCATACAGCGTAAAGCAAAAACCCGATCGTTGGGGAGTGAGAAATTGGGAGAAATAAGATGTTAAAATATTCGCTTTAAATTTAAGCGGCACCCAAATTTTATGTCTTAAAAATCTGAATAAAAAGTGCGGCTTAAATTAGACATAATACAGTATTTATCATTTCAAAATAGGACTGGATAAATTCTTAAATTTTTAAAGAACAGTTTTATTCCAGTGATATTTTTATTTTATATTTAAATTCCAATTATGAAAGATCTTGGTTCTAAATATTATAAACAGAAAGTGCTCTTGATTGCTAATTGTGCAATTTCTGAGTACTTAATATAATTAAGAATGCACTTTAAAAAATATTATTACGAAGTTCTTTCTTATTTAAAAATAGTATTAATTTTGATGCTTCTATTCTTATTATAGCTGCATTGGGTGAAGGCATTATTTGAGGAGACCTCTAAAGACAGCAGCTTTAATGAATAAATTATCACAAGATGAATGCAAAAATGAAGTTGGGAGCTTGTTTGTTTAACTTAGATATTCTATATTCAGCATTATTCACAATGGTAATAATATCTATGAAATGAATACAGTGGATTCCGCTTAATTGGGACATGTTGGGACTAAGCCATTTTGGCCCAATTAAGAGATTAAAGTAGGTTTTGCTGTGTTTGTATACTCTGACATCACTGTCAGGCTTAACATGATTGGTGGAACAGAATTTCCCTAACACCACTCAGTGACACCGTTGTTAAAGTAACATCACAATGGTGGAACCGTCCATTAGTGTTGGTGATGATAACAAGTAACAGTGGTAGTAGTAAATAATTTATGGTTACTAATTTATAGATAATATATATTATAAAAATTAAAAATTAATATTACCTCACTTTCATCATTATCATCACATTCTCTAGAATAATAATCATAAGTTACTTCGCCTTCTTCCATTTCATCTTCATCAGCCAATTCAGGTTGAAATGTAAACATGTCTCTTCCACTAAGCTAAAGGATGCAAACATTAAATCTTTCATAATTTAAATAAATTTGGAGAATATTTATAGTTTTTATTACTCCAATATGTCTTCCAGCCTTAAACTCTGCTTTTTTCCTTTCTTCTTCTCTCAAAGTTATTTCTTCTTTTTCTTTTAACTAGAATATTAATTTTTAAAATTAAAAATATCCTTTGTATGTTAAAAATTAAAAAGTATTTCATATTAACTTACTTTTTGCTTTTTCCATGCTAGAAATGTTTGTAATGTAATTTTTGTCAGATTTATTGGCAACTTAGCCCTCTAGAAATACAGAAATAATAATTAATGCAACAGAATTTTTTATATACAGTGAATTCTGCTTAATTGGAACACATTCGGACTAAGCCATTTTGGACCAATTAAGCGGCTGCCCCAATTAAATGAAGTAATAATAAATTCTAAAATAAAATATGTAATTCGTAGGTAAATAAATAATAGGTAAAAAGCAAATAATTAGGTACCTATTTTAATACTTTATTAAAATAGGTACCTAATAATAATTAAGCTTTTTACCAATCTCCTCTGACTTCATCTTCAACACTGGGCTGCTGATATTCACACCTCACCCGCTAACTATAGAAAACCATTGATCTAATCTTTTGGATGCTCCCAGAATTTCTTTCTGTAATGCCCACTCCTCATGCAATTGATTTTCTTGTTGTAGGAGATTCACGACAATAGATAACTGATTCTCATCACGCTATGCTAGTGTTATCAAATACAGTATTGTTATGTATTATTTATCAACAATGATATTTACTTATAATTTTACTAAAGGCTATGTATTATTTATCAATGATGATATTTACTTATAATTTTACTAAAGATATATTATTTATCAACGATGATATTTACTTATAATTTTACTAATTGTTATGCATTATTTATCAACGATGATATTTATTTATAATTTTACTAAAGAATGGAGTGATGATATTTACTTATAATTTTACTAAAGAATGGATGTTTATATTAGTGTGGCAACAGTGTGTCGACAATGTGTATGTAATAGGACACAAAGAAACGTCCCGCTCCATTATTTTAGTCTGTATTGTTTTGTAGAAAGGTTTAACCTGAAAAATTACCAGTACAATAAAATGCTTCCAGTATTGCCAAATTCAGTATTGTTATGTATTATTTATCAACAATGATATTTACTTATAATTTTACTAAAGGCTATGTATTATTTATCAATGATGATATTTACTTATAATTTTACTAAAGACAGATGTTTATATTAGTGCTATGATAGTGTGTCAATGATGTCTATGTAATAGGATGTGAACAAACAACCTGCTCTATTCTGTTAGTCTGTATTGTCTTGTAGAAAGGTTTAACCTGAAAAATTACCGAGTGATTGCTATAATTTTTATATAAGGATTTTTTTAAGAAAGCACACAACAAGTAAGGTGAGACCTCTGGGTGCGGCATTACAGGATTTCGGTTGACAGCTCAGGACTTTAACCTTCTAAGCGATTGTGGGCTTCATGTAGGCTGGACGGGAGAATAACAGTGTGTTCCAACACAAAAGTAACTCAGACAACTACTTTAACAACATTTAACATATTTAATGAACGAGAGAGAGTTCTTTACAAATTTATACACATAAGATACCCAAGGAGGATAAATACCTTATTATAAGAGTATGGTGAAGAATGATCTCTGGCAAACAAAAGAAAGTTCGCTTTCCCTTTTAATTCGTTTCGGGTTTGAATCTTATTCTTGATAAAAGATGCACAGTCACTGTTAGTTTCTTCCCTTCATAGCAATTCATTTTGAATATCTTGATTATGGTTCAGGAGAAGGCTTTGTCTGCGATTGGGATAGGATTTGTTAAGCAACCGTCTTCTATAGTGGTTCCAACTCGACTCTTTCACCAAACTGGAGGTGACTTACTCCTTCGGTGGTTGAAACTCGACTGTGTGTCAAGTTCCGAGGTGACTGGTTCCTGTTGTTTTTCCTCTGCCTCCCCCCGTTCTCTGAAAACTCCCTCTATCAAGAAAAATGTCCACTGTGCAGGTAAGGGATTTCCTGCAACAAGGGGGCGTATTTGATCTGATAATTAGAAATGACCCGTCTTGATTTGGCTTCTCTTTCCTAATTTCGTGTGGATGCAAAACTCAGATAAAGTTCTGCTTCCTTTAACAAAAACAACTTTTGTTTTATGACTGTAAGATAACAAACCTCTTAATAAAGTGTCGATTTGACTGGTGCATTTTGTTATGGGTGATTACAGACCATCCCTTTCACTTGGGGTGGACAATGCCTATCAACCATTTTATCGATCCAGAATTAAATATTTTTATAAAAAAAAAGAAAAAAAATACAAATATCAAATTCTCAACAATTATTATGCATTCCGACCCTGTCGGGTATCGCACGTCTCCACAGTATTAGTGAACGTAGTGTTGCCATACTTTCAAAAAATCCCTAAAATATATCAAAAATTGAAAATTCCTTTTCTGCTACTGTCCCAATTAAGCAAAAAGTTGTCCCAATTAAGCATTTAAATTATGTATTAGTTTATTAGTTTGGTTTCTGTTCTTTGAGATTTGGCCCAATTACGTGACTGCCCCAAATAACCGGTGGCCCAAGTAGGCAGAATCCACTGTATATAAAATAAAATGCATTTACCTCAGTTTCAACGAGATCTTCAATAGAGATGTCATCTTTTTTCTCTTCTTTCTTTTTATCTTTTTTCAAAACAAATCCAGGAGGAAGTGCATGGCGATAATGGCATTTGATACCTCCATTGGGGCATTCCCAAAACCATCCATATTTACTATTTTCAAGAGCATCCAAAAAATATCTGCAAATCTGTAACAGATACAATGTAAATCTGCAATTATAAAATTATTAATGACATGTGAATATTACAAAATGAATATAAAATGGGATAGTATATATATAATTTAGAAGATATTTAATTATGAAAGTGAAAAATAAAATCAGTACAGTTAAAACAACAACTGTTTTAAAACATGAAACTAAACTAGTGCATCGCTTATTATATTCTAGCATTATGAGCAGGACTGTATTAAGTATATTGCTTTTTATTCAAAAAATGTTTTTGACCATCATTTTAGTCTTCATTAGTTAAGGTATAAATTATAATCATTCAAAATTCAAATAATAAATAATATTGTGAAGAATCAAACCCAAACCTTTCCTTTATATCTATTTATTTTGTATTATATTTCTTTATTTAATTATGGGTAAAGAAACTTAAAACATTATAACAGTAAATATTTTAATTTAAAGAGGAATGACATGATTTTTGGTAATATTCAGAGTAGAAAAATAGAAGTCTGATAGATTTATGTAAATGAGCTTGAGTGCAAGCCTACTATGTCAGTTATAAGGAGAGTTCTGATCTTGACTAACCAGGGGAGTGCCAACCATGGCCCCCTCCGATTTTGCCGATTTTTACATATTTAAACCCCTTTTCTGCTACTGTCCCAATTAAGCGTTTAAATTGTATTAGTTTATTAGTTTGGTTTCCGTTCTTTAAGATTTGTCTCAATTACACGGCTGCCCCAATTAACTGGTGTCCCAATTAAGCGGAATCCACTGTATATTGTATATAATGTGTTCAGGTTACAAGCAATTCTGGAAAAACTAAAATTGCCAACTTTTCCAAATGGGTCCTTTATTGTTGGCATTGAAATTCATTGAATTCATTCATTCTTTTTATTTCCAATTTTAACGTGTCTAGCATAGATATAAAACAATCAGCATCATTATGACATCATTCATTGTTGATTCATAATGATTTCAGTGTTATTTTAATGATATTGTCTATTGTTATTCTGATAATACAGTAATACCTGGGAGTTATGTAATTGATGGGACCAGAAAGAATAACATAAGTTGAAAATTACATATGTCAGAGTACTTAGATTCCCAAATCTAATTTCAAGTACATATGTATTAGGTTCTTAACTGGCTCTTTATTACCAAGAAAACAACAAAATAAGTTTACAATATATAGTTGAAATTAAAGGCTCTTAATCAACAAATGAAATATGTACATACATATATATATGCTCTATGCAATTGTGAAAAAACAAGGGGGCAGGTTGAGAAGTTATGTATCTCTGAATTTAGGTAAGTTGGGATTTTACTATATATAATGAAATATATATATATATATCATTATGATGTTAATAATAGATCATCATGATAATATATATATATGATGGGGAGTTCAGAGGTTTCAGATTTGGAAGCAAAATAACTCTACATGGTAGTAGTGACATCCTTGTCATCAAAGAAACTTCGTTCTTGTAAACTTTTTTCATATTTCAAAACAAGAAGTCTAAAGAAGTCAAGCAAACAAGAAGTCTAATGCCAGATTAGAAGAATACAGGAGATAGGTCAAGGTTTCATAGCAATATTTGTGCAAAAAAGTGAATGTTTCTACAGCTCTTGTGTGCAGGTGCATTGCCAGCTAGCAATAACATTCTTTTTGATAGCACTTTTACCTTAATATTATCCCATAACTTTTATAGCAAGTTCCTATAATATGTCCATTATTGTTAACCTTTGTAAGTAATCTGTCAATATGACATCTGTGCTGTCTCAAAGCACATACAACATGATCTGGCTGGATAGTTTTTCTTGGGTCATCCTAGGCTGGTATAACAAACGAACTCCCATTTCTATTGTTTTATAATTTCATGTGATGGACATTCCTCATCATACATTGTGGATTATTTGTGCATTCCTTTGAAGGAACCATATCACAGCTTGATACTTAATTTTGTCCAGCATGACACTATTCTAATATCATTCTTCTAAATCTGGTTAAACAGGACCTTTCAAAACAAAAAATGGCAGGCATATTAATAAGACAATAACCTATTGCTTACAGATGTATAGCACATACACAATATTGTGAGGGTAAGAAGTTTTTTGGCCTCCCTTCAATATACATATATAGGGTGAAGAAAAACTTTGTCATAAAATTTTGTTTATTGATAGGGGACATTAAATGAAATTGAAAATGTCTAATGAACATATGGTTTAAACCGCACCATTTTCGAGTTAGGTCCCTTTAAAACTAGCCACTCACCCACTGAGTATGCATAACATCACAATGCATTGTGCTATTAGGACATGTTGAATTCCATCACTCATCTTCTTACTACTGTATTACAAAGTTTGCTCGACTCTTGAAAAGGCACTACTAATTGGCCATGGGAAAAACAATTAGTATTTACAAATAGGTCTGGCCATCAGCTTTGAAAACCATGTTATAATAATCACGCATAATGCGTGATTATTATAACATGGTTTTCACAGCTTCCTTCTAATGCTCTGGTTATTGCAATATTTGCCAAAGGCAGAATTTGAATCTAGACCTTTAAATTAGAAGCTGGGTATGCTAACATATTTTCTATCCAGACTAACTCAATGCAGAAAAGTGGTATGCCACACATACCACTTTTCTGCATTGAGTTAGTCTGGATAGTAAAGATGCTAGCACACTCAGCTTCTAATTTAAAGGTCTAGATTCAAATTCCAGTTATGGCAAGTATTTCAATGCTTTTCATTTTTACTCTCTCTCTCTTTCTCTCTGAGTTTATCACTTTCATTATGTTTTATTTCCTGTGATTGCGACGGTAAGAGCAGTGATAAAAGAACTACTACTACAGTAATAACAACAATAATAAAAATAATAAGATAATCAATTAATTAAGCAACACATAAAAAGAAAAAAATAATCATATGTGTGCATTTTCTTTTTTAAAATGGCCAATCTTAAGGAGTAGTTCTTATTTAATTTCATAGTAAATGTTTTGAATAAAAAAAAAGTCCAGTATGAATGAAACCTTTAATTCTCAATACAGATTTTACAAGACAGTTAAAGCTTAACATTGTTGAACTCAAAGTTTTTTGAAAGAGAATTAATCTTTCAGTATAGTTTTTGTAAATTACAAAAAAATTATTATAGAAAATGTTCAAATGAACAGATATTGCTGTGGACTTCCTCATTGGTCCTTACATTTTTCCTAGTCAATTTAATAGCAACAAACTTTATTTTTCAAGAAATCTTGTTGGAACTTTTGGATGATAGTCCTCTTGGAATACAAGGAAGAATGATCTTTCAACATTATGGCACTCCTCCCCACACTACTCAGTAGTTGTTAGAAATCATTTATTCATCACTTTTGAACAGAGATGGATCAAGAGCATGGTTTCCAACATCACCAGATCTCACACCTATGGATTTTTTTCTTTTGGGGTAATGATTGGTTTACTCCACACTAATCAATACCCTAGAGGAGTTAACAAGATACATTTTCAAGGCAGCAAAAACCATACTCATATCCCTGGGATTTTTGAAAGAACTCGCAGTTCTTTCCTCTGACACTGTCAACTCTGTCTTGTTGTTAGTGGATGAAACATTCCACATTTTCACATGATGTTTGAACATTTTCTATAATAATTCTTTGTAATTTACAAAAATTGTAATGAAAGGTTAAGTGTCTTTTGAAAAAGAAGTAGAAAAACTGAGTTCAGCGATGTTAGGCTGGTATCATACTATACAATCAATATTCAATTTTGTCACCCACAATTTCAAACTAATACGATATCAATTTGAAATCTCTTATTACACAAAACAGGTTTTCAAAACTGATATCGGAACAATATCATGAACAGAATAAACAAACATGGCCATCACATGTCTTGCTAAAGCTGTAATTTTGATGATGTTTGCAGAAGAACTCGAAGTACAAGCAAAGAGAGAGAAATATGTTAAAAAATGGATTAAGAACAGAAGTGCCTAAGATTGTTAAATAATTTAATGAGAGTTATCCGTGGAAGCTAGCAGCCATGACTTTCCACTAAGTGCTTTCGTTTCCTTGTAGGTCCTGTAATATTTGAGCATATTGTTGATTGGTTATCATATGCAATGAATCGTTTAAAATTCAGACAGCAACAAAAATAAAAATCGTGTCACTTCATTGTTTTGTAGCTGTCATAAGTAATATCACATTACATGATTTTCACCCAATTCTTGTTACATCCAATTCGTGTACATTGAAATCATGTAGAAATCATATGGTGTGATACTGGCCTTAAGGTTTAATTGTCTTGCAAAATTTGTATTGTGGATTAAAGGTTTCATCCATACTAGACTTTTTATTTTAAAACATTTAAATATGAAATTAAATAAGAACTACCCCCTGAGAACAGCCATTTAAAAAAATCCATGTACGATTATTTTTTCTTTTTATGTGTTGCTTAATTAATTGATTTACTTATTATTTTTATTATTGTTGTTGTTACTGAAGTATTTCTTTTTATTGATGATGCTCTTACCTCTGTCACAATCATAGGAAGTAAAACATAATGAAAGTGATAAATTCACAGAGAGAGAGAGAGAGAGTAAAAATGAAAAGCATTGTAATAATTGTCATAACTGGAATTTGAATCTAGACTTTTAAATTAGAAGCTGGATGAACTAGCATCTTTACTATCCAGACCAATTCAATAAAGAAAGGCAGTATACCACATGGAAGCTCAGAGACCAAACTTTGCAATGCATTAATAAGAAGGTTAATAACACAATGATGGTGATTGGCTAGCTTTAAAGGGTCCTAACTCGAAAATGGTGTGGTTTAAATCATATATTCATTGGACATTTTTGACTTCTTTCGATGTCCCCTATCAGTTCACAAAATTTTACAATGAAGTTTTTCTTCATTTTATATCATTATATTATATATAATGATATATAATATTGCATTTTATATATATAGATTATTTACAGTAAATTGCTCTAAGTATTAAGCAGTGCAGGTAAACTGTTACTTCTGTATGCCTTAATTCATCTTTTGTCAAAAATATAAATAAATTTTAATAAAAATCAAATACAATCCAATAGGATTGCAATAATGTTTATTTCATATACATCTAGGATTATTTGCATGTTGATTTCTTTTTTTACAGTTTCAATCATTCAGTTGTTCTTTTATACAACCATCATAATTTTGAGAAAGTTCATGAACTTATGAGTATTCCTTTCTGCTCTTCAATTTGAAAAGATTTGCTTGGAGGAATATTGATATTTGTAATGCTCTGATATTGTGTAATGTACCTATTGAAAATTGGTCATTTTACCTATATTCATTGTACATTCCCAGAAAGAATTTTTTTAATTGGAAAATTATTTCAAACCTCATTTTTATTGAAATGTTTTATCATAATTATACTAATTGAATTACAACTGATATAAATTATTTATTCTTTCTGAATTTATTAAAGTATAAAATCATGAGATTATTTATCAGTATTATATGAAGATGATGTCTTCTATTTGTATTTGCACAGTGATAATATGGAATCTTGTGATGACATCCCATATTTGAGCATAATCATTTTGCCATATAATTCATTTATCATATTTATTATATTATATATATCATTTATTATATAGCATTTGGAATCAGTTAAACTGATCACGATAATATCACATTGCCTCAATAGACATTACATGACAATGGCATTATATGATATCATCCCAAATTTAAACATCACTCTAAAAGATTTAAATGAAGGCATTTTTTCCCATCCCAAAATGTCTCATCTCCTTGGCAATTGTGACCTAATGTAACCTTTGTTACTTATGGGCTGCAGAAAATCTTGAGGCTAAGTTTGATCAGTAGGATCATACAATGTAGGAGTTTTTGCAGAACAAACAGACAAACATTGCATTTTACATATATATATAGATTCAGCTGAGGTTTTATAAATTTAGATTTAGATATTGATTTAGATCTACACCATTTACTATTTCTTAAGACATAAAAAATGGGCAGTGTGAATGTATCTAGAATAGATCTTGCTCTGATAAGAGTTTTATGTGGCATTTGTGTTTATCAAGTCAAACCAAAAGTTTTATATCAAAAACTTTTAATCAGATTGTTTAGTTTTAAATATTGTGAATTGATGGTAGTTACATTGTTTGCCAAAAATGTTTATTTATATTTGCATATAAAATGAAATTTTTTCTGTCTATATAGAGCTGTATTGATATTGTATATTGTCAGCATACATATAGAATTAACATGAAATAAATCTTTAAAAACTTTTAATATTATTTTAAAATTTATTCAAATTATAATATTTAAAAAACAGATGAAAAAGAAAAAATAAGTAATGCAAATTTATAATAAAAAAATATCCCTTTAATTCCATATGATTAGCTTTACTTTTAATATTTATTTATTCATAAAAAAAATTAACAAAATATGTTTATTCTTTTACAGTTAAAGATCAAAATGAAAAAATTACAAAATTAGAAAAGGATCATCAAGATAAAATTATTAAACTTCAATCACAGTTAGAATCAACAGAGAAAAATATGGAAGAGGAGAGACAGAATTTAATGCAAGAATTATCACGTGGGAAGGCAGCTGCATTAAATCTATTGAAGGTTTTTAGATTTATTTATTATATTTATTATTTAATAATTTCAGTTTTGTTATTTTGCCATTATAATTTTCAATATTGATGTTTTTGTTACCAATACAAAATTTGAAATTCCATTACTTATAAATATAGAACAACATATTTAAAATAGAATATCAAATTCATTATAAAAAAATGTAAATTAGGTTATTTCATTTTTGCAATGATGATTCTGATGGAAACTTTAAATTTTAATGAAATTTTGAATAATAATAAAATTTTTGTGTTTGATAGTAATCTCTAATAACTTATTCCTATAATACAATGATGTTTATTAATGACTGGGTTATTGATTTAATTGTTTTATAGGAAGAATGTAAAAATAAAATAAGCCTTGCAGAGGAAGAATGGAAAATTAAAATTGAGGAACTTCAAAAGGAACATCAAAAGGAGTTATTACAAAAAGTAAGCTGGGAAAGACATTTTGTTTTAAATATTGGGAACTCTTGAATTCTGAATTTTGGTTATAAGTTAGTAATATCTTATCTATCAATTGCCCATTATAAGAATATATTATCACCTAATATATTGTTATAATAAACTTAACAAATTTAAAGTTAAAGGTACCAGGCACTAAACAATATTGCTTATACATTAGACTATTGCATATGGATTCATATGTATGTGAATTGCATTAGTCAGTTACAGAATATAGATTATATTCTGATCATAAATTAAGGATTACTTTCAATTGATGATATGTCAGTAAATTAATAAATGGTCTATTAAATGTATTAATGCAAATAGAAAAATAATACTATTTTTTCATAACTATAAAAATTAAACCTGACAAAATTTCTATCCCCAAAATATGAATAGCAAATTAAATGTACTTTCTCTTTGATGCATCATCATTAAGTGGCAAATTTACAAGTCAGTTGCAGTGATATCATGTAATATTGATGATGACCAAACTGATATTTCTGCCTTATAATTTAATAGTATTAAATTTTGGTTAATCATTATAAAACTAGTTTCAGTTTGATTTATTTTTATTTTATTGTGATAAAATGGACCATGCAATTATAGACTAATATCAAAATGGTGAAATTTATACTGTTTAAATATAAACAGCCAATAAATCAAAATTTACAAAAAAGCCAGATATCAAATTAGTACAGTTTTCTAGATAATTGTGATGTTTATTGAAAGGAGGAAACTTCAAACTAGAAGTTTATTGTTTTATTGATTATTTTGAAATTTGAAGAAATAGTGTGTGTTAACTAGATGAGTTTCATCAAGTTGAATGATGCACAAAAACAGATTTATCTTGAAAATGCATATCAACTGTTACAATGATTTTTTATTTAAGAATATCATAGATATATGTAGTTTGATTGAATTATGCTGCTGTTTTAATAATTTAATATTAAAACAGTATTTATTAAATAGTACTATAGTAGAAAGAAGTTTACTTTTAATGATATAATACTTGAATTATAACAGGTGTATAGTGGTTTCAATATATATGATATCCTCCTCAATATACAAATGATATATAAATTCAATACAATTAAATGTAGATAGTCCTGACTTATGATGGGATATGTTTTGATAACCCCATTGTAAGTTAAAAATGATCTGTAAGAATAATAATTTTAATATTAATAATAGACAATGAAATATTGAATTTTTTAAGATGGTATAATTGTCTGACTTTAATCCCAAGTCCTTAAGGTTATAAAATAATCCAGAATTGAACCCAGATTCCTAAAGTGGTAAGCAATTGCTTTACTACATTTTTAATAAAATAAAAAAGTATTTCTAATAAATATGCTATGAAAATAGCAAAGATCAGCATGCAAAGTCGCGAATTTTAACGAATACCAAATAATAATAATTATAACTTAAACCTAGTGGTTCTAATGACTCTGCAATCCAGAGTTTGGCATGAGCTCAGGTCTTCTTCTAACCTCTAACTTAAAAATAATTAACTTCAAAACAATCTAATAACAACTAACATTAACCGGCAAAAACTAAACTGGAAACCGGAATTTACAACTAGAAGTACCGATTAAGTGTTAGATGTAGAACGAACAATGATGTTAGAAACTAATGCTAATAAATTGAATTTCTCAAAACAAGTTAGATAATAAAAAATATAAATTTATTAGATTTCAAAACACTTACAAAAAAGTGTTAACAAATGCTTTATTGAAACTATAATAAAGCATCAATCAATTAACCAACAAAACTTGATTAATCCAATTCAAATATCAAAATCACTATTCACAAGAACAAATCCTAAATACTAATTAAATCTACTACCTCCACCACCGATACAAACTTCAAACAATCAAAGACCTTTACAAGAATTCCAATGTCACTTAGCCAACCTTACATTGATATAACACCTCTCTGAGTTGTTGGTTGCGTCGGCTTTTATATCCGAGTGAAGTACAGTCCTGTGTTGCTTCATTTACATAAATACACGCAACAAATTAAATAGTACTATAGTAGAAAGAAGTTTACTTTTAATGATATAATACTTGAATTATAAACTTATGTAAGCCAAATTTACTTAAGTAAACTGTTTAATAATTATAACAGTGTAATATTGTCTACTTACAAGGCAGATGATATATAATGACTATTGTAATATGATAACTTTGCTACTGACAGTTATCTATAGCATTAGCAATAGTGATGTCAATTATCAATAATGTCATAACCAATATCACAATATTATCATGTAAAATTGCAGTGCTACATTGCATACAAAATTACAATAATGATTTTAAACCGAGACTCCACTTTGTGCCATTTTAGTTTGCATTTTTTTGAAGTTGTAGTGTTAATTATTTTATATACTAAACCAACCTCAAGGGAATTTATTTCCAAATAATCCTAATTAATCTTGCCATCAATTTTCTTCAAATTAATTAATTAAAAATTCTAGTTTAATTATTAATTAATAGATGGCGCCACTCATTGATTTAATAAAATAATAAATATTCTAATTACGAGATGGCACTAAAAATTAATTTAAATTATTTCAAATTATTAAAATTCTGTTATAGAATCAAGGGATTAAATATGGCAAGATTAATTAGGATTATTTGGGTTAATTATTTTATGTTGCATTTCAATGAGTTATAAAATTCCATATTTGCATTCTTCAGGGAATCATGTTTTCTTTTGTAGTATAGCAACCTGCATTACATGGTTCAGTTATGCTCTCAGTATATTTGTAAATACATACTTCTAGTGCCACAATATATAAATACAAACAAAGTTCATTTATCTTGATATTCAGCATTTTTAGAAAATTATTCATGACATTTTCTTATTGCTGTTTGTGCAATCAAATACAACACAATATGGTATAATGAAAAGTATGCAGATAAACAATTATATTAAATTATTTTTCTCATCATATTGTTTTCTTGCTTAATTTATGAAATCTACAATGCTAAGTTATTTTATTGGATTGGATTAGGTTAGATTAATTTCAGCTACATATCACACTCTGGATATTATGTACCTGGTGGCCAATCATATTTAGACTAATCACTATGGCTGGTCAACTATCATAATGGAAGGTTGAAGAATGAGAATGAATGGATCGGACCCAGACCTTTCTTGAAAATTGGAGATATGGAACCTGGAATTGAACTCTGATTTTCCAAGTTGGTAAATCACTGCTTTATCAAGCTGCCATTGGGGCTACTTTACTCAGATTTACATCAATAGAGCAAACAGTGAGAGACAAATGCATGTTACATCTTTTATTCTTTATGCCATGAGAATGCCCTTCTTCTCTTACTAGCTGCACACAATGGGTTGGTCAGTTACTACTCCCAATATGAAGTAGATATAATGTATATACTGCAGGTACCTCTTGTGTATTTTCTATCAGTTGAAAATAGTAGTGCAGGTTTCCCATCTTCCATTTCAATGATTTCTTATAGAAATTATATTTCCAATTTGGATAATTTCAATATGTATCGTATTTTTCAAACACATATTTCAAATGCAAAGTGAGGTCTGGGTATATTTTACATAATCAAGATTTTTCTATATAAAACAGAATTTAAGTAAATCAGATTTGCATAAATCAAGCAAAATTCTTGTATAAATAACTCAATATTTTTTATATTTTGAATTGTTTCACTATTCAAAATATTAAAAAAAAATTTTTTAGAAATTTTCTAATCAAGTCTTGTTATGTGTATATAAAAAATAACATTCAAACACTAACAATATCAGTTTTTGGCATTTTCCTTTCAGCTTCACCATGCTTCTTTTCTACAACTTCTTTCAATTTTTCTTCATCCCAGTTCTCCATGTTATCTAAATTTATGTAGAAATATTTAAAAATAATTAAAGGGCAATCAGAAAAAGTTTTATTTTCAAATAAATAAATTATTTATAAATTTGTAAATTATAATTTTTAAATTAAATATTTACCGTCTCCAGTTTCTCTTAAATCCACATAAACATTTCTTTTTTCACTTTTTCTTTCAGTGCTCAAATCATGAGAAAATTTGCATTTGTCTCCTTTGGTACAATGACCTTGTTTATAAAAGGCACAGAGTACAGACTTTGGATCAGCACCTAAATCATAAACAAATATGATAGCAAAGACAAATTTCATATCAGACATTATAAACTAATTATTAATGTAATTCAATTAATCTCAAAATGAAAAATTTATTTTAATTATTATTATATTGATAAAGGCTGTGGCCGGATAAGCATTGGAAAGTGGCCTTTACATCGATTTGGCTGATTTTTTTTAAGAGGTTGCTTTCTGGGTAACATTTTACTTTGACAATATTAACGTCAAAATACCGATGGTCCTCAGAAAAAAATATTTTTGAATTTTGAAAAATAATTTTTTCTCAGGAACCGTTGTAGCAAAATACATGAAATTAGGTTATGGTATAGAGGTACATAAGTTCTATTACTTGTAATTTTTTCGCGATTCTCACTCTACAGGAAATATGGAAAATAAAGAAAAAAAAAGTTTAAAAAATAAAAAAAAATATCTTGTCTTCGAAGGGCAATCACTATTTTTTCGTCAAATATTCCTCATATCCTCCCCTATAATATATATTAATTTCAAAATTTTCCGATTGGTATAACATATTTATATTTGTAATATTTTACATTCACAGCGAATTTTTCTCGAAACTTGAAAATGACCGCCCTTGGCATACAGCAAACGCTGATAGATTAGAATTTCTGTCTGTCGCACATGGTTTAGATATTCTATGAAAATGCTTTGAGATTTTAAAATGATGTCTGCATTAAACCGGGTTACGAAAACTTCAGATTTTATTTCTGTTACAGAATACTAAAGATTTATAAGTGGTAATTTTTTTTGTTATTCTCACTGCAAAAAAAAGTGTGGGAAATAATGAAAAATTAATATATTTAAGTATTATGTCCGCATTTTTATTGAAACAACGAAAAGGGTCAAAAAATAGAAAAAATCTTTTGTACTTGATTCATCATTTTTTTTCAAATAATCCTCATCTATATCTATATTATATACTGCAAGGTACAAAAGTTAGTATATAGTTTTTATTATTAAAAACCAACAGTTATTAAATATTACAAAAAAATAGTTATATACAAAACAAGTTACAAAAAAATATATTATTTGCAATTTGAAGAAATTGAGGTACCACGAATTTTATTTTTTAATTATATTTTCGAAGAAAACCTTTAAAATATTGATTTTTTTTAAGGGTATATCCGATTGTGAAATTTTCCACTCTTTCCATTGCTGGGGTCAAAAGTAGGTCTTCCCATTTAAAAAAACTGACTTGAACCTCAAATGACATTGAAGGTCAAGGTCAGATTTAAGGTCACCAGTTGATTGCCCCTGCGAAACCCAACAACTTTTGTCTACAACTATTTCCGAAATAATGAAATCCAATTAAGATATTTCTTTGTCTCAAGATAAAAACTCACCCTGTATATAATATGCACTACATATACTAATAACTAATAATAAATTAGTGTATTTATCCTGCTTCAAGTGCTTGTTGTGATGTTTATAATAAAATTTATTTATTCAGTGTGAATATAGTAAATTTATTGTGTGGTATTAGAAGCAGCAGAACTCACTTGTTTATAGAATCAGACTTTGTTTGCAGAATTTTAAATAATAATCATCTAGAAATCATCTTTAAGAAACTAAAACTAGTGAACTGACATTTTCAAGTTTCGAGAATAATTCGCTGTGAATGTAAAATATTATAAATATGAATATGTTATACCAATTGGAAAATTTTCATTTTCAAGTTTCGAGAATAATTTGCTGTGAATGTAAAATATTATAAATATGAATATGTTATACCAATTGGAAAATTTTGAAATTAATATATATTATAGGGGAGGATATGAAGAATATTTCATGAAAAAATGGTGATTGCCCTTCTAAGGCATTTTTTTTTATTTTTTAAACTTTTTTTTTGTTATTTTCCACATTTCCTGTAGAATGAGAATCACGAAAAAATTACCAGTAATAGAACTTATGTACCTAATTTCATGTATTTTGCTACAACGGTTCCCGAGAAAAAAATTATTTTTCAAAATTCGAAAATATTTTTTTTCTGAGGAACCATCGGTATTTCGAGGTTAATATTTGTCAAAAGTAAAATGTTACCCAGAAAGCAACCTCGAGGTTAATATTTGTCAAAAGTAAAATGTTAACCAGAAAGCAACCGCTAAAAAAAATCAGCCAAATCGATGTAAAGGCCACTTTCTAATGCTTATCCGGCTACAGCCTTTGCTAAATATTATTTACTAGCCAAACAGTCTCTAGTGAATATTTATCAGAATTAAATGGAATTTAATAATTATAATTTTTAATTTAAAACTTGGCTTAGTGGTACTTACCATGATTGAATAAATACAAAAAGAATGCAATAAACAATAATACAAAATAAACAACTTTTTAATAGTGTAAAATATTAACAAAGTTATACAAAACAAGTACTTTCAATCTTAAATCATAGAGATCATCCGGTTGTACAATAAATCGGAATGAAACACAAAAAAGGGAATATATGAAAACAGATAGGATGTTGAAACAAATGCATAGGGGTGAATGAAGAGGAGGCAGTTCATCCCTGTGCTAAATTTAGTAAAAATAAACAACTGTACAGTTAAGAAAATAACAAAATTGTGAATTATAAAGAAAACAGAAACTAAATCGGAGAAATGAGGAAACCTACCACAATATAGAGGGGCTATGCAACTGAAAACAGAAAAGTGGAGGATATGTAAGCTAATGCAACAAGAGTAGACAAATATTATTATTATTTGTAAAAAAGGGAATAAAATGAATATGAAATTGAAAAGGTTATTATTTTTTACACTCTGAAAATTAATTGTAACAGATTATCTTTGCATTATAGATGGATTATTCAACATTTGGGAATATTCAATTTCTAAGGTTTTGCTGAGATTTAAGGAATTAGCAAGAATATAAGGATTATTACTTTTGTTTCTTCCCAATCAGGACCAATACTAATAACTAATAAGTACTTTCTCTAGCAATAATTTTCTTTTAAAATATTGCAAATATGTTTGCCAATATAAGTAAGTCTCTGACTGCAGCACCAATGTACAGAATAGTTTCATGATGTTTTTTTAAGGGATAGAATAGATAGTTTCCTAACAAATACAATACAGTTCTACTTGTTAAACTCTTAAAAATAATAACAAATATTAAACTCTTAACAAATAGAACCATAAAAAACTAAACAAAGTTCAGTTTTTTATGGTTCTATTTGTTAAGAGACTTGGTCAACTTTGGTTTCTTCTCTTATCAGTTATACGACATCTGTTTCCTCTCCAAGGCATTATTTATGGCAGTATAAAGTAATTTAGAATAATCAAATTTTTTCTTCAAGCCAAAAGGTTATTCAAAAATTAAATCTAAAAATCTATTTGCTTCATTAGTTTTTATATTTGGAGGAGTTTCTCCAGTGATACTCCAAGTTATAAGATTAAATTAAAAGATTTCCATTTATTTATCAAGCAGATAATGTCTAGTTATTAGTGTTGAACATCAATAGAAAAACATCGATGTTTAACATCAATAAAAACATCAAAAAATAACATCAATGTTAAAAAATATCAGTCCCGAAAACATCAATGTTTTCTAAAATCGATGTTTTTTGTACATTGTCAGTAATAACTATATTAGCATATTCTTCATCTGTTTTCCAGTATTTTATCAACTGCTTTAGTTTATTAGCCAGATACTCGTTAGCATACCGTTTTTCTAATATAAAAATATCCAATGCTACATTGCGTAGTTTATTTTCCTCATTTATAAAGTGGACAGTTAAGCTAATGTAACTCCTCTTATGCATGTCTGTCCATAAATCAGTAGTGAATAAGCAAAATTTCTGTTTGAGCTGTTGTTTGATTTATGTAATTTGATATAGTTAATCCCTGATTAGTGTTGATTAGAGTTTTGCTATTTTCTCTTCATTCTTTTTTCTATTCTAAATGGTTTAAAAATCTCATCTGTTTTTCTTATCAAAAGCATTTTCTTAATTGTTTAATAGATTTCTTTAAAAATAGTTTATCAATGAATATAAAGTTTAGCTTTTAACCAATTTGAGTTCAATGCAGATTTATTTAGTTAGACATTTTTATATAATATTATACAGAGTGAATCACTTAACTCTGCAACATCAAATATTTATGAATCAAACCAATATATTGAAATGGTGTTTTAGCATGAATATAATAATGGTAGGGGCTCAAAAAATGACATGATGCAAACAATCATACAAAATAACATTTCAACATAAACTTATATTTTTTTTAAAATGGAATATACCTATTAGTTCTAACAAAATAGAAACTAGAGGGAATGAGATTCATAATAGCATTTTACTTTGGTGTATCTAGAAATATTTGGTCTAACAAAGATTTAAATATTGATAGACAGCACTGTTAACCAGATGGTTATAGTTCTATCTGCTAAACATGGCCATATATATATATGAGGATCCACAAGGTGTCGCTGTAGTCAATTTGTCAGGATGTCAGAAAGACCGAAATTTCGTAACTGAATTTGAACTGTCGCATGAGTAAGCGGCACGGAGCTCCAGGTTCGGAAAAAGAGACCAACTCTTGTGTACCAAAATAAAAATATAACGTTTATTTAATCAATTAAACTAACATAAACTAGATCTAAAATAAATGAATGTAGTTACAGCAATAACAAATAGAAAGATAAAAGACGTGACGAGATTTGAACGATCTAAGACTAGCCAAGACGAACCTAACTGAACGCATAAGTATGATCTCGATAACACCTAATATTACCTTGAGGAAATAGAATCTTTGGTGGAGTCTTTGGTAGATTGTTTCTTCTTATTGTCGTTGGGAGTTGATCGAAGTCGCAGTGACGGGTAAGTGACAGAACCGTCGTATTTAAGGATGCGACTTCCTTAGCCAGGATGGAGGGAGAAATCCGGATCCAGGATGTAGCAACAGTACCTTATCTAAATGTCCAAATTATTAAATGGTGTTCGTTTCCCTCGTCGATCCCCCCGGGCGGGGCGGATTCGACGGGACCCGGCACTGACCACATCGGGTCAGGCCCGTTGTCCAGCCAGGACCAGGAACTTTTTTCCATCTCCTTTTCCGTCTCTCTCGTTGCTAACGATGCTACTCCCTTTTATATTCGGTGAATAATTGTCGATCCCCCCGGGCGGGGCGGATTCGACGGGACCCGGCACTGATCACATCGGGTCAGGCCCGTTGTCCAGCCAGGACCAGGAACTTTCTTCAACTTCTTTTTACAAACATATTTTAAGTTGAATGATCATATGTACTACTAATAGTGTTGAACATAAATTCTACATGTTTTTAAAAAATTCAACAACATTTATTGGATTTGAATTGTTTTTATGACAACCAAACATTTTTTAAAACAAAACTGTTCTCTAATAATCCATTCATTGCCATAGGAATTTGATTTAGTAGAGCATAAATAGGATTAACATTATACATAATACATATTCACTAAAACAGGTGTTGAATTTTAATATTTGGTAAAAATTGAAAACACAACAATTTAAAAATGAAGCTAATATAAGCAGATTGCACTACACTTGTAACAGATTGAATAATTCAACTTGTAAGATATCCCCAATATCATGTATTTCCAATATTTGAGAATATCTAATAGTATAAAAACAAGGAGATTACATCAAAGGACTGTAGGCTTATATCACATCAATCATTTTTTGTATGTAATAAATTAGTTTGTATTACTTTTAAAATAATTTACATGAATAAGTGATTCAGAAATTGATGAAAATTAATATGAATGAAGTTTAGGATAAAAACAATCAATACAAATAAATAGCTTATAATCATCAAACTTTTTGTATTTTTATTTATGAATTGAAAATGATCCTTTCCATACTACATTTTATAATTATGTTCTAAATGTTGATAAATATATAACAAATATAACTCTGCAATAATTTATATTTGTATTTTATTTATTATAAATTTTAATATAATTTTTTAAAATTAATCTTAATAAAACATTTCAATTATGATTTATGGCTTAATAATTTAAAAAAATTGATAATTAGGAAAAAGAAAATGAGAAAGCATTACAGAAGCAAAGTGAAGAATTCAAGAAACATTTAGAAGGAAAAGATGAAGAAATGAATTTAGCAATTGAAGAACAGTCTTTACAGAAAACAGCTGCTCTGTCAGAACTTGATATTCAAAAGAACGAATTAATAAAACATTCAGAAGAATTAATGACAGTAAATATTTAAATTATAAATTATTGAGAATATCTAAAGAATATAAATTAATCTGATTATTTAATTAAAATAAAAATGCTGTAGAACCTCAATTTAATGGATTTATAGAGGGAATTAAATTGCCTCTATTAATCGATTAATAGTGAAATTTCATTAATGGAAGGGTTTTTAAAATATAGTATATTAAAAATATATATTACAATTATTATTTTCCTTACTAATATATGTGTGCAAATTACTAATTCATATCAACCTGCTAAGGTTTAGGTTTACTGATGCAAAGGCTTCATGGGACAAACTGTGCTAGATACTGGATAAAAAAAATCCAAAACAGTAGAATTAAAAATAAGATAAAAATATAAAATATATTATAATACAAGTGGAAGAACCAGTGGTGAATAAAGCTAAACAAGATAAACGTGACAATCGTCTATCAAACTACTAAGCCTAGCCTCTAAAGGATGATAATATATTCCTCTTGTATATTGAAATACTGCATTTGTTAGGCCTAAAATTTCATAGAACGATATTGATATTCCTTCTTTATAACAAAATATTTCATATAAAATTACTGTTATCTTATTTCACAATGAGAACATCAAATGTTTGTTGAGAATCAAATAAAAGTTTAATCCATATAATTTGTCCATTAAATCTGAAATCCATTAAACCAAGATTCTGATGTAGTTATTTTACTTAATATGTATACAAATTAAGAGAATAAATGTCATTAATTAATAACTTTTGAAAAATATTAATGCTAGTAATAAATATTTTCAATATAGATATTCAAATATATGAAATATGTATTGATAGTTAAAAATATTAAAGCTAAATAAATTACAATTGATAACAAAAGTTTTTTCTTCATTAGATATTTTATATTTGTGATATGTTATAAGAGCAGATATTTATAGTATATAGAAGTGTAGAAATTCCGTCATTTCTAGATGATGATTAAATTACAGGTAGTTCTCTGTTTAAGAATTTTAGTTTGCAAGTTTTGTTTCAAAAAAAAAAAAAAAAAATCAAAAATTTGAAAATATGAACATTAGTTGCAGTAAATAAATTCTAAATATTCATGAAAAGGCATTTAAACCCACAATACAATACAATTGTACTATATTATATAATACAGTACAATTGTACTATATAGTACAATTGGTTTTGTAGCAGAAACTCCGTAATATAATTTTTTAAAATTAATCTTAATAAAACATTTCAATTATGATTTATGGCTTAATAATTTAAAAAAATTGATAATTAGGAAAAAGAAAATGAGAAAGCATTACAGAAGCAAAGTGAAGAATTCAAGAAACATTTAGAAGGAAAAGATGAAGAAATGAATTTAGCAATTGAAGAACAGTCTTTACAGAAAACAGCTGCTCTGTCAGAACTTGATATTCAAAAGAACGAATTAATAAAACATTCAGAAGAATTAATGACAGTAAATATTTAAATTATAAATTATTGAGAATATCTAAAGAATATAAATTAATCTGATTATTTAATTAAAATAAAAATGCTGTAGAACCTCAATTTAATGGATTTACAGAGGGAATTAAATTGCCTCTATTAATCGATTAATAGTGAAATTTCATTAATGGAAGGGTTTTTAAAATATAGTATATTAAAAATATATATTACAATTATTATTTTCCTTACTAATATATGTGTGCAAATTACTAATTCATATCAACCTGCTAAGGTTTAGGTTTACTGATGCAAAGGCTTCATGGGACAAACTGTGCTAGATACTGGATAAAAAAAATCCAAAACAGTAGAATTAAAAATAAGATAAAAATATAAAATATATTATAATACAAGTGGAAGAACCAGTGGTGAATAAAGCTAAACAAGATAAACGTGACAATCGTCTATCAAACTACTAAGCCTAGCCTCTAAAGGATGATAATATATTCCTCTTGTATATTGAAATACTGCATTTGTTAGGCCTAAAATTTCATAGAACGATATTGATATTCCTTCTTTATAACAAAATATTTCATATAAAATTACTGTTATCTTATTTCACAATGAGAACATCAAATGTTTGTTGAGAATCAAATAAAAGTTTAATCCATATAATTTGTCCATTAAATCTGAAATCCATTAAACCAAGATTCTGATGTAGTTATTTTACTTAATATGTATACAAATTAAGAGAATAAATGTCATTAATTAATAACTTTTGAAAAATATTAATGCTAGTAATAAATATTTTCAATATAGATATTCAAATATATGAAATATGTATTGATAGTTAAAAATATTAAAGCTAAATAAATTACAATTGATAACAAAAGTTTTTTCTTCATTAGATATTTTATATTTTATTTAAATATTTGTGATATGTTATAAGAGCAGATATTTATAGTATATAGAAGTGTAGAAATTCCGTCATTTCTAGATGATGATTAAATTACAGGTAGTTCTCTGTTTAAGAATTTTAGTTTGCAAGTTTTGTTTCAAAAAAAAAAAAAAAAATCAAAAATTTGAAAATATGAACATTAGTTGCAGTAAATAAATTCTAAATATTCATGAAAAGGCATTTAAACCCACAATACAATACAATTGTACTATATTATATAATACAGTACAATTGTACTATATAGTACAATTGGTTTTGTACTATACAGAAACTCAGTCATCTGCTTTGAAATCAGAAAATTCAAAATGGTAGCCAAGAAACAGAAGTAGTGCATCCTCTGGTTTTATCAGCATATTATGTAAATAACTTTTATTCTGGGATTGTGCCCAAAATAGTAGTTCATTTGCATTAAAGCTCATATATTTATCTGTCAATAATAATGAAAAATAAAAATACTTTAACATTTATGTGGCATGAATAATTTCTTTATAATTTGTTTGATTTTTATAGCTGTATTTTCATTTCTTTAGATAATTAAATTACATTTTTATTTATTAATGCTTATAAAATGCAAATAATTTAGTACTCTCTATACTGTATGATTTATTAAATGTTCTTTCATATAATAACTATCAATCACTGTATATGTTAAATTTATATAGTAAATTGTTTTTTATTGGAAGTTCTTATTCAGAATATAAATACAGAAATATAATTTTAAAATCTAAAAGAATCCAATTTCTTTTGCAGAGAAAAATGGAATTGGAAAGTCAAGTATATAATTTAGAAGATCAACTACAGAAACTAAGAGAAAATCATATAAAGGAAATAGAAGAATTGACTGAAATCCACAATGCCCAGATGAATGGGAAAATAAATGAAATAGAAAATTTAAAGTTAAAATATGAGGAAGATCTTTCTTTACAAAAAGAAAAATTAGAGAAAAATTATCAAATGTGCCTTATAAAAAATAATGAAAAGTTTAATGCAGATTTGCAGGTTAGCAATTAATGATGATTTAAATTTTTTTAAGTAGTTAACACATTGCATGCGACATATTCCCCAAAAGTTTAATTTATATTTAGAAATGAAAATTATATTATCAGTAAATTGCAGTTTAGTGAAATTTGTAATTTAATGATGTACTTACCAATAAGATTTATGAATCCTTTTAATTTAAAATTCAAAATTTATTTTTAGTCCAATTTTCAAAGGAAAAGAAGGCTTATAAGATAGGCAGGCACAAATTCCTTCCTTTCTTTGATCTCCACTAATAATTTTAGGCTAAAAATAATGTACTACTATGTTTTTATATGAAATTTGGTAATGATATTCTACCATTAAATGTCACTTTGATATCACATCATTTAATCCTATAAAATTAAATTTTCTATTTTTATCAAAATTTTATATTTTTACCAACAGAAAGACACTAAATATTAGCACTGTAAGGGTAAGATATAACTTACCTACATTGCTTAACATTTAGCACCATCCATTGTCAGTATCTCTCACAATGATGTCAGTTACATTGACATGACGTAACAATGGATAATGTCAGAAAACTCAAGTAATTTTTGACATCTCGGTGTCATCATGACATCTATGTTGGTTAAAATTGGACACAAAAAGCCAATAGATTCCAAATGCTAAATAAATGAAAATAAATGACATATTAAAAAGTAGATGATTTTAGTTCTTTCTGAAATTGTTATTTTCTTGATTATAAACTAACTAGGTACATCAGTTCATTAGTTTTTATATTTACAGTAGGTAACCAGTATAATAAAGTTTTTATATTTGTATCATCATAACTGACATTTTTATCTCAAATTTATTATAATTTTTCATATTTAAATTAATGATAATTTAGAAAATTCTCTTTAATAATATTTTCTAAAAATACATTATACAGGTGATTCTTGACTTATTATTATAATAGGGCTCAAATTTTAAATTCTGCTATCATAAGTTGGAATGGTCGTAAGTCATAAATGCCAAAAATTTATGGATTTCTCATTACTGATGTTTACCAGGACAGTATGCATTATCTTAATATACATAAAGAACACAAAACTATAAAAACTACACACAAAAGAGGATGCTTTCCATATACCATGCCACTGTATCAGCAATTCAAACCCCATAATTATATTTATGAATTATAGAATTTACTGATTACATCATTGTCATAAGTGCAAGTGGTCATAAATCAAGGACTTCCTGTACTCAGAAATTAATAAATATATATATCTAATATTTTAAAAATTCATCAATTGTTTTCTTTATTATTTTTTATTTATTTTACTAAAAAGTAATCTATAATAATAGTAAAAAATATCTATCTAACACTAATAAAAACTAATCATAGTAAAATAGAACTGAGGTTTGGAAATCTGGAAACATCTGCAATGACCATAGGCACTTGTTTGTCAAATATAGTCAAATCTGCCCAAAATATGGGCTATTTTGGGATCGCAATAAAAATGCATATTTAATCCTTTAGATTTTGACTTGAATCAAATATTGCTGGATTTCTCAATTGTTAGGAGGAATTTAAGGTTGATTATTATGAAGATGCAATAATTTTGAGATGAATCATAAGATTACAAAGATGACATTATCAGATATGCAACATCTTTGTTACTTTGATACATATAACCTCATTCATCATGCACAACATCTGATATATGAAGTCATTGTGATGGCACTATGATATAATAATAGCTGATGTAATAATGAGTGATATCTTGATTAGATAATGATATATTACATAGAAATTTGTGGATTCATTTTATCCCAACCATTGTGGGACATGTATATAAATATAGAAAAATTATATTAAAAGTGAATTGAAATGCTCTTTCATCAAATCAAATATTAAATAAGAAAGAAGATATGATAAAAATTTGAATATTGTCAACTTTTAGCCATTTCTGATTCATTTTTAAAGAAATGGGTACTCCATGACCTGTACAATAATTTCCTGGATGTGTTGTTTAAAATTTATATAAATGCATTTCAGTCATTTTTGTCTGCTAAATCCTTATCACCCATCTGATCAGATTTTAATTATCCATTATTATTCAGAAAGGATTATTCTACATTTCCATGGAAATATGCCTCCACTGTGGAGCTCTGGAAACTTTTATATATTTTTTTCTATTAATGTTTATTTCATTATTAATACTATTTTTCATATAATATATTAATCCCATATTGTGTATGTGTGTGGGGGTGAGGGTGTGGTTTCTTAGTATCATCTAGTATTGTTAACTGCATTTTACTGTATCCTCTGTATCCTCTGTAACAAAACATTTCTTTGTATAGCTAGATGCATTTTATATATATTAGAATGTGTCTACACTAAATATATTATTGAAACATTTAAGAAAATAAGACCATCAAATTCTTCTCTCCAGGAAGCATCAATTAATTATATCCTCATCTAAACTAATAATATTCATCACTAATTGGGAAGAGATTTTTATGAAGAAACCTATTCCAAACAGTTGAAAGAATTGTGCTGAAAATACAAAAGAATGATCATCCCTGATCTGAGACCAAGTGTTGGACATCTGCACCAAAAGGTACAAATTCCATCATTGGGTATAAATACAACAATGATTAAAAAGGACAGAGAACAGAAACAGACTCTGATCAGAGTGGAGAAGGAAAACAAAACAAAAACAGAAAGTAGAGACCTCACCATAAAGAAACTGCATTCTCAGACGCTGGGAAAAAGCCTGATTATTGGCAAGAAGAGAAAGCAGGAAAAACAATTGACCATCATTAACATTGTAAAAATTTCTCTCCAAGTAAATCTCATGAGCATGTAACAGACATTTTTTAGCATAATCCATTTTTCCTTCTTGTTTCAGCACATGCAAAATATGAGGATCCTAATTATATCCATCTTTTGTCTCTGTATTCTTTTTAATAAGCACTTTTTTTTTGTTATACAGGAAGTTGTAGTGTCTGTTATTTTTCTGATTATTTTAATTTCCCTTTTTATCTTTGGACTTCAAACCACTTCTTATCCATGTGCTGCCCATTAAAAGTACTGAAGCAACACTGACAACTACTTCTTGTGTCAGAAGCTGATATGAGTAGCCCAAATAACACATAGAACCTTATACCACAATTGAGGCAACCTGGTATAGATGATTTCAGGACAGTGTGTAAAATATAATTTTCCCAGAAAACCAATGAGAGCCACATTATAATTGAAAACTGTATAAATTTTTTAAAAGTTAATAATATCTACATTTTTGACAATGAAACATGATACTGCATACACTGATATTAGCAAGTTTCCATTTATCCAATATTAAAAGAATAATTTTTCCATTTATCCAATTTTAAATTTAAGATTTTGAAATATAATAGAGAATAACTGGGTTCTTATTTCTGTGATAATTACCAAGTGCCTCCACTGTGGAGCTCTGGAAACTTTTATATATTTTAGAAGAAATATATAATTTTTGATGAATTTTTGGTTATTCGACTAAAAGTTTTTATTGTGCAATATTAGCATTTAAAAATCATAGAAATCAGATTGAAATTCTGAGAACAAAACAGTAAAAACAAGTTGTTTTCTCATTAAAAGGTCATCTTGGAGATTATATTTCAAGAAATTATGTTGATCATAGTTTTTTGATAGTACTATTGCATAAACAACAAAAAATTGTGACAGTAATATAACAGCAGAGAAAATTACTATTTTAAGGATCACACAAACAGGTATAGATCTACATTGCACAAAAAGAATTTGACCTAGTTATTGAAGCAGACAAAATTTAGAATACTAAGGCATAAGGATCCAGGAATGGAGAAATGACTCAGAGATAAATATATAATAATAATAATAAATAAAATATATTTATAAACAAAACATAAAAAGGATAAAGATTGCAATATGGATCTAAATTGGCACAACTTAATGTCTTGTTAATTAAATTCTAAACTGCTTATATTCTTTGTATTCCAAATTGCCTTTATATATGGCACTATCACCTCCTCTTTGTCTCTATTGGTCTACCTGAGTGGTGGACTGACAGGGAAGGTGATGGTGTCTTGTACAAAAGTCCAAGAAAGCTGACAGAGGGGATAAGATACAATTTCTTTAATTGGCTACAAGTCTAACCACTCCACTATCCCTTAACTGCTCAAGCACCATGCCCACCCAGTACATGTGCAAGCATCTTCCTGAACAACCAATCCTGGACAACTGTCCTCTTCAACAAGGAAGTAGTCCTGTCAGGACCAGGTCCTGACAGGTTGGCAGACCCGTCCCCAGTCCTGTGGCTTCCATCCACTCAAGCAAAACTGTAGTGTTTATGGCCAATCTCCATCTAGTAAATTGTGACAAAATATTAGGAAAGAAATCCATTTTGTTAAAGAACTAAATTGGAACTTTAATAAATCAATCAATATAACAAACAATTTTCTTACAGTAGAATTCAATAAGAACTTAAAACTTGGACGTCCTCGAGTCCTAACGTTCACGGTTGCTTCCGTCTTCTAAATGATAATCCACCAGCAAATACTCCAAGACAAGACGTCACTTCAACAGCACCAAACACCAGACACTGGACGACGTATAAACAAACCACGGACCAACACTGACGAGGTAGACAAAGCACCAACACAACACAGCTCCAGTGGACGACCACGCCATCTCATTCCAGATATCGCTTTTAAGCTCCTTCTGTTTTACATAATGTCACATCTGGACGCCTGTAACTAACTTGAATTAAATAAAGTTCCTTTTGAAATAAAAGCATTATTAATTCAGAGAAAAACACATTATTACTTTAAACTCAAAATTCACATTAATTAGTTCATTTCGTAACAACTACAGTCTCGGTGAGGATGACGTCACTTGTCAAGATGGCGATCGGTACTCTGCCTCACGGTAAGTAAGCATTTTTTTTCCGACCTCCATTTTTTTTCTTGACCCTTTACAATCCTGTTTACCTTACCAGCAAGAAGGAAGTTCAATGATCTTTCTCTCTCATACTTGGATAAGGAAATGTATTATTTTAAATTATCTTCTTCCCTCTCCATATATATATATATATAAATTTTAGTGAATAGCACAAAGGAAAACTATATGACCTTGTTTTAACATCTACAGCAATAGAATGCAAAATTCTACTAATTACAAAATGCAAATATATTTTCTTAAGCTAGATAACATAATTTTAAATTTGGAAGTTTCCAATGGTTTCTCAGGATCTCACATTATCAACATTTATAAACTCATTTTAGTATTATTCATTAAATCAATATATAGACAGTTAGTCATTTTAATTTGTTTTCATTTCACTTTAAATAAGTATTGTCATCAGATGTTTTGCTTGATTAAGGTCAGTTCTGCAAGAAGTATTACAAGGTGTATTTGGAAAGTAAGTTCCATTAAGCTACCAAAAACTGGCAAATGAATTAATAAAATTTATTTACATAATCTAATTGATGGAAAAATTGTTGAAACAGTTTTTACATTACATTACGTTTTTACATTCTAAACAAATTTCAAACAAAAACTTGAACATCAAATTTAAAATGCCATTGATTAAATGTGCACCACTTAGTAACTATAATGGAGTCAGTAGTTCTTGAGAAAATGTGATTATAATGTGAGTACACATGAAGAGAAACCAGAAATCAAATTAAATAAAATTCATATTGACATTTCAGGAACCAATATATCACATAATATATTCTTTGTTATGGCAATAATAATTTAAACTATTGTGCCTAAATAGCATATTTCAATGCTTAGGTTAAGAGAATTACAATATGTAACAAAAGTTTCCAGTCTTTGAGTTTAATAAATTATTGTGATGGAAGGGAAGACAGTAAAACAGGAAAGCATAATACCTTCATAAGTTGATAACCCTGCTGAATGATAATTTAACATCACCTAATCATCTGATGTTGAGAAAAGTTTAGATTAGTCAGCCATGAGCTTTTTATGAATACAGAAAACCATGCTTGTGGAAGTATATTTTATAAAAAAAATCTTAAATTGTGTTGAAATTTTTCAAGCTTGATTTCCTGACATTGTAAGAAAAACCATCGAAAAGTACTTGCATGATCTTGTGAAGATTGGAAAATCTTACCTTGGTTTGGAGAGACCCATGTCCTGTTGACAGCAGCCATGTTGAAAAAGGTGTCATCATCATGATGAAAAATTGTGTTAATTAATTTTGGTTAAAAGGATTTTGTTTGCATAATAACTATTTATTAATATTTAAGAAGTTTTGAGAACTAAACGTTATTTCTTTAGGTATGTTTGTTTAGATATTTTCAAAGTATCAGTATTATGTATGCAGATTAAGTATTGTATAAGTACGGCAAGTTGCGTCAGCAAGTTGTTCCTCTGGTGGTTGCAAGGTATTAATGTTGATGTGTTTTCGTCATACACGTAGTGAATCGTCGGATTGCTGTATTGAAGTGGACTTGTCTATGGTGAATTGTTGTTACTGTGTTATTCGTTTTGTGTCTAAAGACTGTATGTTTATAGGTGCTTATCTAATTTGCCAGAGGAATTATTGGAATTTTTGTAATTATTAGAAAGTTTAAATTACAACTAATATTAAATAAAAGTTATTATTGATAATGGAGTTCCTTACATCATTTATGCAAGATTGGGAGTCTAACATTCATATTAAAATTTCGTTTGAACAACGAACACCGGTGGGCCTGGGGGTAGGGGTTCCAAATTCGCAAGGACCGGGTCCTCGCATTATCAAACATTTTCATGAAACTGGAAAAGTTAATGAGAGAAAAAGAAGCAGAAGACTCAGAACATTGACACCAATGTGTATTTGTTTCAAATGAGTTAAAATGTATTTGTTTAAAACAACTCAAATATCTGCAAAATTAAAAAAAATGACAAATAGGTAAATCAAAGATTTTTGCAATCTTAGTCCAAGAACTTTTGTTTTGTATTGTATTTTACTTCCCATCAGTTGTTATCAAAATCATCTTAAAACGTAATGTGGGGAATTGGAATTCGAATTATATGTAAAGTGGGTTTGGGGGTAGGGGGTTCCAAATTCGCAAGGACCGGGTCCTCGCATTATCAAACATTTTCATGAAACTGTAAAAGTTAATGAGAGAAAAAGAAGCAGAAGACTCAGAACATTGACACCAATGTGTATTTGTTTCAAATGAGTTAAAATGTATTTGTTTAAAACAACTCAAATATCTGCAAAATTAAAAAAAATTGACAAATAGGTAAATCAAAGATTTTTGCAATCTTAGTCCAGGAACTTTTGTTTTGTATTGTATTTTACTTCCCATCAGTTGTTGTTATCAAAATCATCTTAAAACGTAATGTGGGGAATTGGAATTCGAATTATATGTAACTTATCCCCCCCGATCTCCTCTGGTCATAAACAGGTCAAACGAGAGAGAGAGAGAGGAAGGAGGGAGACATCTGGAGAAAAAAGGCAAGGTGCTCTCTCAAAACAAACATATAAGAAATATGACGACAATACGAGTTGTATTTCGATCGGTCAGTGGACCTTTGTCCCCAATATTAATAAATTGCGAGAGGAGATTTACATGCAAGTGTCGGACAATAGTCAAGATACCGACACCTAGCTTGAAAATATTCAAAGAAAGTAAACATCTAAATTCTCTCCCTGGGAAAAAGGGTCAGAAAAGATCACGGGTATTTAAGAGCTGTTGCCATACTCGATCGGGGCTGCAGTTGCTAGTTCTAGGTGACTCTTCGCTTGGCTCAGTTCCTTTACTGTTAATCTTTTCTCGGACTACGCTCACTCGTTCTCTCGGAAGTCGACCGCAAGCCATTCCTGCCTGAAACTGAAGTTTCACAACTTCTTCCTCTGGGCAAAATTTTATTCGTTAGAAGTTCTCATCCTCCTTGAAGTAGCAGTCAAGATTGTCACAGCCGTCAACCACCGGTCCTTTTCAAACCGGTTGTTAGTTGATTGTTGTTGTTACTGCCAGTCTTTCTGTTCAACTGATCATCTCGTAGTGTGTGTTTTCAATTTCTTTTAACAAGGACTAAAGACTTTAAATCAGAGACCTAAAGACTGTCATTATTGCTGACTGTTATTTGTGTCTTCCAGATCTACATCAACAGATATTGTGTCAAGGTATCTCTTTCTCTAAAATGGGTGATCATCATCCTTATGTTTATGATAGAGATCTCTCTATTAATAAAGGAAGTTGTTCTTGATGAATGTAGTCTCTTTTTGACTCGCTAAGCCATCATTACCCATCCTTACTTACGTGCTAAATAGATATACCGCTCGCCTGTTTGTTCGGCATTGTACACGACAATCCCGACTGGTGTCAGAACCTGACTATCACCACATTTAGGCCTAACGCCTGTCACTATCACCTGGGTCCCACAATAAGCCAAAATTCATTTTACTTTTAAAGCTTTTTTAAAAGGTTTTAATTATAGTATAGGCACTATTAGTTTTATAGGAAAATGATAATGAACAGTTATACTACTATCACCTGGGTCCCACAATAAGCCAAAATTCATTTTACTTTTAAAGCTTTTTTAAGAGGTTTTACTTTTAATTATAGTATAGGCACTATTAGTTTTATAGGAAAATGATAATGAACAGTTATACTATAGTAATTTTCTTTAACATTCCTACAAAGTTTTATCAAAAACTGTTGAGGTAGTTTCTCTATAGAAGAGAGAATACTCCTTTATACAGTATGTTTATATTTCATATATAATTAAGCCTAATTTGATATCATATCTATATATAAATTCATAAATCATAAATTGTCCATTTGTGATTTGATAACTCATTAATTTTACCTAAAAGATCATCATCAGAAATACAAGTTTAAAAGATCCTTTAATCCTATTTCAGTTTGAAAAATCCTTAAATTAAACAATTACCAAGATAATTGATTTTGTTTATATTTTTAATGACATCATAATAAGATAATTCCATTATCTATCCCTGTTCTTAGACACTGGAAACCTTAACTATAAACATAAGAAAAATGTTATTAAGTAAATTCACTATACTCCAATTAACCAAGGTAATTGGGAAATGAATTACCTTAGATAATTGATTCTCCATACAATCTGCAAAATACACAAAAAAATCAAAATTATGGACAATATGCATGCAATATTAAAAAATAAATAAATTGCTGGATAATTCAATCCCAGATAATTGGAACTCTACTGTATGTGATTGATATCTCTCTTCTTTAGTATAATTTAATTTCTGGCAGTTTATTAAAAGTTTAGTATTTAAAAAAAGTTTGTTTTTTAATTATACAGTATTAAAATTGCATAATTAAAAACAAAAATAAAAAACTATATCTACAGTACTCACTTTGCTTAAGCAATAAGACTTCTCAAAAATAAAAGCAGTTTGTTCAAAAATAAAAAATCTCACTGAAAAAAAATTAGTATTATATTGTCATAATGTCATTGGAAAAGAAATTTAATGAAAGCTCAGTTTGTTTGCAGCATAGCATTATTGCAATATTTGTAATTTTAGTTTGATTCTAATTTTTATCACAATTTATTTAAAAAATAATAAAGTTTTCATTTAAAAATTTTTCAGGTAGCATATCTAAAATAAAATATTGATAATTAATCATCACTTCTGGATTGCAGATTACTCCTGATTATCTGCAACTCTACTGTATGTGGTTGATATCTCTCTTCTTTAGTATAATTTAATTTTTGGCAGTTTATTAAAAGTTTAGTATTTAAAAAACGTTTGTTTTTTATTATACAGTATTAAAATTGCATAATTAAAAACAAAAATAAAAAAACTATATCTACAGTACTCACTTTGCTTAAGCAATAAAACTTCTCAAAAATGAAAGCAGTTTGTTCAAAAATAAAAAATCTCACTGAAAAAAATTAGTATTATATTGTCATAATGTCATTGGAAAAGAAATTTAATGAAAGCTCATCAGTTAAAAGTTAAATATTGTGATAAAATAGTTTTAATAATAATTCATTATTGTTAGCAGCATTATCAATAATATCATTCAATACAATACAATACTGTCATGATAATTGTAGGAATATGGCACCATAGAATTAACGCACTGTAATATACATTGCAAAATATATAAAAATTATATTCAAAAATATGGTGCCAAAATAGGAGAAAATAAATGCAGCACTAAGTAACAGGAACATGTTTAATTATATTTAGAATGTTTTCAACCATATCGTGATCATCATCAGTGAAAACATCATTATAAACTTACAAAGAAAAATTAAATACATAAAAAACTTGTATGCTTGTCTCATTTATTTTCAACCATATCATGATCATTATAAACTTACAAAGAAAAATTAAATACATAAAAAACTTGTATGCTTGTCTCATTTTAAATTTAAATTGTGTATGTGATATTCTATTCTACAATTCCATTGTTGTTTATAAGTTTGCAATGATATTTTTTGCTGCTGATGACTGCAATGTGGTTAAAAATGTTTCAGTGTTCCTGCTACTTAGTGTTGTATATATTTTCTCTTATTTACATATTGATGATAGCAGTTTTGTAGTCGCATCATGATGTCAAAATTTTTTAAATAAAATTGAATTTACCTAAGTCAGAAAGATCCTGTTTTATTATTAATTTCTGTGTGATAGACAATTTAAGATTGGATAATATTGTATATAAGTTATGAAGAAAAAAATACCAAAATATATTTTGAAGATAAAAATTTAATAAATATGAAGTATTATATAAAATCATTAAATTTCCATCCTTATGCAATGTGTTAAAAACTTTATTGTGAGAATAATTATATTGCAAATAAAATTTATAATTTTGTATAAGTATTTATATTTTTTATTTAAAATTTATTAAAATATTGACTAAAATAGTTGTTTTCAATATTTTTACAGGAAAAAAATTATAATATGGAATCCATGTATGAATTTAAAATATCTGAAATTTCATCCCAATATTCAAAAGCTATAGAAGAGAAAGAAGCAGAAATTGAAAATCTAAAAGTTAATAATAAAAAACTTATTAATGATATAGAAGAAAAAAAAAATGAAATTTTAGAAATTAAATCAAATTATGAAAACGTTCAAAAAGAAGTCATAGAAGCTAAATCAATGATTGATGCAAAAGATAATGAATTACAAAAATTGATAAACGATTTTAAAAATGAAACTGTTCAACTAAAAGAAGATTTGAAAAATGCTTTAGAAGAAAAAGAAAAACAAATTAAATTATTGGATAATCAAAAACAAGAAATAGATAATCTTCAGTATGAAGTTAAAACATCTAAAGATTTATGTGAACAATTAGAAAATGAAAAAATTGATCTGAAAGAAAATAATATTACAATGCAGAGTGAAATTTATCATCATCAAGAATTGATTAAGAACTCTAAAACTGATACAGAAAATTATTTAAAAACAATTAAAGAATTAGAAAATCAATTGCAAATGCAGAAAAATGAATATCAATCTATTAAAGATAAATTAGTTAATTTAGAAAATGAAATTGAAACAAATAAAGCCAGTGATAGTTTCACAAAGGAATCAATAGATAAACTTATAGAAATAAATAAAGAATTAGAAGAGAAATTGTTTTTAAGTAAAGAAAAAGAAGAATTGCTTTTAAATGAAATTTCAACACTACATGCAGAAAAGAAGAAAATATTGAAGGATATAAATACTCTAAAAGAAAATTTAGAAATTAATCAACAAGAAAAGGAAGAGACTATTAAAACTTTAATGGATGAAAAAGATAAAATGATTGAAAATATTAATCAACTGGAAACTAATATACAAAATATCTCCATTGAAAAACAAAGCTTGGAAAATATGGTTGAATCATTAAGTCCCTTATCCAAAGAAAATTCTCAACTTAATGATAAATTAAGAGAAGTTGAAGAAGAAAAGCAGAAAATAAGTAATGAACTGGAGATAATGAAGCAGATAACAGCTGACAGTGCATTAGAATATGAAAGGAAATTATGTATGGCTGAAGAATTAGCATCAAAACAACTAGAAATGGTTAGTAATCAGCAGCAAAATGCAGTTGATGATATTAAAAATTTTTACAATATCAAAATAGTAAGTTTGGAAAAAACAATAGATGATCTTCGGTATCGTGAAAAAGAATTAAATGATTTGTTGGAAAAAGCAAGGATAGATTATGACAAAAAAATTTTTGAGGTAAATGAGAAAGTAGTTGGGGATGTTTCAATGATGTGTACTCAAACAGATTCTTTAAAAGAAGAATTGAATTCTTTGAAACAGCAATTACAAAATAGTCAAATAGAATATAAAGAACAAATAACTGCATTGGCTTCAATTAATAATGAACAATCCAAGAAAATAAAAGACCAGGAAAATGAAATAGAAAAAGCAAAGACAGAGATCAAACAAGCAGAAGAAAGGGAAATTACTTTAGAATCCATCTTTAAAGCAAAAGAAGAACTTTTAAATAATTTGATGTCAGATAAAGCCTCAGTAGAAGAAAAATATAGTAAAGATAAGACAAAATGGGAAAAAATTGAAGAAGAATTGAAAGAATTACATGAAATTCAGTTATTAGAATTAAAGGATCAAACTAAGGAAAAATTACAGAAATTAAATATAGAAGTTAAGGATTTAAAAAGTAAATTAGAAGAAGAAAAAATTCAGCATGAAAGAGAGATGGCAAAGGTTGCTGAAAATCATATAGAAGAAATGAAAAAAATTGAAGAAATGTTACAAATTGAAAAAGAAAATTGGTGTGAGAAAGAATCTGTGAACAATATGGAAATGCTGAATTTACAAAATAAGCTGAAGGAAATAACTCAACAATTGAAAGATGTAGAAAGAGCAACATTTGATGCCAATAACCAGATAGCATTTCTGGCTAAAGAAAAAGAGACAGAAATTAATTTAATAACAAAATCATGGGAAAATAAACATCAAGATACACTTAATTATTATAAAGATTTGGTGAATAATTTAAAAAATGATAATGAAAATTTACAATTATTTCTAAAAGAGAAAAATGAGGAATTGAATAATTTAAATCACAATAATAATCAATTAAGAATTAATAATGAAGATATGTCAAATAAATTTATCCAGCAGATTAATAAACTAACTGAAGATTGCAAAATATTAAAACAACAGAATACTAAATATGAAGAGAAAGTTCTGGAATTGGAGAAAGTATTAAGAGAAAATGATAGATTAAATGTAGAATTATCTGAGTTGAGACAGAAATTGAATCAAACCAATACGTTAGTTGAAGAAAATAAATGCAATTATGAAGTACTCAGAACAAAATTAGAAACAGAAAGTAAAGATAAAATTTCTAATATAAGGCAAAAGTTTGTAACAAAATTAAAGAGCATTCAACAGGAATCAAAAACAAAAATTAGTCAATTAGAAAATGAATTGCAGAAGTTAACAACTGAAAATCTAGATTTAATGAAAAAGTTAGATGATTGCAATTTAAAATTACAGTCAGATCAATCTGAGTTAAATAAATTTACTGAATTAGAAAGTAATTTTGATTCTTGTTGTTTGGAATTAAATCAAATGAAAATTATATTAGAAGAAAGAACAAAATTTGCAGAAGATAAATCTAAGGAAACTGGAGAATTATTGAAAAAAATCATTGATAAAGATAATGAAATTCAATATTTAAAGGAGGATAATGAATCATTGAAGAGCACAGTAGAAGATTATAATAAATGCAAAATTCAGATATCTGTTCTTTCTGATAAAATTAATGAATATGAAACAAAACTGAAAATTCAAGAAAATGAAGCTTTAGAAATTAAAGAAGAATTCTCAAAATTTCGTATTGCAAAAACTTCCAAAATATCAGACCTGGAAAAGGAATTAAATTGTCTACAAGATGAAAATGAATTTTTTAAAGGAAAGATGGAAGAATTATGTAAAGAAAGTGAGAAAATAAATGAAATATCCAAAGATCTTAAAAGTAAAAAAGAACTGATTTTCAGTCTTGAGGAGAAATGTAATAAATTTAAGCTGGAACTAGATGAAGAAAGAAATGCTTCCATTCAAAAATTATCAGATCTTGCATCTGACCATAAAGAAAATCTTGAACAAATGCAACAGAAAATGAACAGAGAATGTCAAGTGAAATTAAATGAACTTAAAAAGAAAGCTGAAATGAAATTAACTCAGATAAAGGTAGATTAGCTTAGACCAATTGAAAAATGCACCTGGCACTCTATTGATGGTTTAGCATTATTTGTATTTGTCATTTTTCCTGTTTTAATGTTGTTGCATGAAGTGTAATCTTTCTGCAGTTTTGTGGTTTGACAAATTTGTTTTTTTTGCTTATTTTTCTCAATTTTTACTTTGATTTACATTATGAATTGTATAAATTTACTATAAGAATATTGTTTTTATGCATTGAGGGCAAAAAAAATAACTTTAGTTTTAGCTGGATTTAAAATTTTTAAAAATCAATTGAAAAGGTAAAGATTGGTGTCAGTTGTGTTTGATGTAATTATTGCAGCATTTATAGTTAAAATTTTCTGAATCTATAGTTTCTAATGAACTTAAATATGCAAATACAGTAAATTTGATTGTTTAATTAATTAATTTTCTATTAAATTTTGTGTTAAAATTGCATATTTATTTGCAAAATATTTTGTTTTTCATCAGATTTTATTTATGAAACTAGGATATTTAAGCTATGTATTATTATTTCATTAGAAAGTTGTATTTATTGTAGAAATTTAAAGTAATTTTATTTCAAAAAACTCTGAGATTATTATTCTTATTAAAAATAATTCTGAGATTAAGAGAATAAAAAATATAGGTGATTCAAAGTCATGAATCATAAAAAGTTGGTAAATTTTACTACAAAAATTTATTATCCTTTTTTCTGGCATAAGTTACTCAGAAAAACAGCTGCACAAATAAGTTTTATTTTGGCCTTATGGAAGACTAAAAATGTTATAAAGTAGAATTTACTTGTGCAGAGCACTTTTTCTGAATAATTTATCTACAATTTTGTGTTTCAAATAATGTTATCAGATTTGTTCTGTTCTCCAGATATAATTTTGTATTCCTTTTTCCTATTCATCATGTATTCTTTCCATGATATCAGGTTGATTTGGTTTTAATAATATATTAGTTCAAGTTGTGTATTTTTAAATTTTTACAAAGTACACAACATTTTTGAAGGGTTTCCAGAAGTAAAATCATTAGAAATATTTTTGTTATGAACTTTTACTGTTAAAATTGATAAACATACATATATATTTAACTCTGAATAAGAAAAAAGTTGCTTTACCTGTTGTAAACTAACTCTGTTTTTGCAATAATATTTTTTGAAGAACTTGGAAACCATTCTATTAAATTATAAAGATTAATCTATCACCCTGAAAATTGCATATCCAGCCATTCTACAATGCTCATAGTCTGAGTTAATCAATCATATTTAAAGTAAGTCAGCCAATTGCTTTCTTCATTCAACATAAATAAACAATATCTTATTGAATTCACATATATATCAACATTTTAAAATCTTATCAATAGATAGCAACCTAAATAATTACATGCATTTGTTTTATTCCATATCACACTATCACTTTCCTATGCTTTGAAGTTTGATTAAAATAAGAATAATAAAAGACAGTTGGATAAAATGAAAAAAGCATCTAATCTACAAGACTGAATATGTTTTTGACATTATTTATCTCCCATTAATCATTATAATCTAAAACGATTTTTTTGAAAACAAATTAACAATTATTTGTAACTATGGCAGGATATTCTTTTCTCGAAATTGCTATTAGTTCATGATTGATTGTTAATCCTGATCATTTTTATAATACTCCAATTCTGTTTTCTTTGGTTGCAAAACAATGTAATAATTTATTTCTTTATAATTGTAAAGTTAGATAGGAATGGCAGGAGGTTGTACCTTTAATACAATACAATACATACTAGTGGAATTCATGAACAACTAAATAATAAACAAGCCTAAATGACTTCTAGTGGAATATTTTTGTCTATAAAATATATATTGAAGTTATAAAGAAATCTGATTATTATTTGATTTAGCCTTTTTCACTATAAAATATTTCATTATGATGTGAAGAATTGACCCAAATTTACAGGGTTACTCTCACACATGTCATCACATAGGTTGAGTTGGAACGGTTCTTTGCTTCTTCTACATTTAGCATTTAATTTTGGCCCAGAACAGCTCCCTTAGTACTCTGAGTGGAAAGGGGCAATCAACATTTAGCCACCAAGTTTACCATATAAAAGAAAAAAAGACCCAAATTTGTCCTAATTAATATTACTGTTTTTTCTTATTTTGAATATTGACAATCAAATTATCATGGAATTTATACTTCAGTATTAGAAAATTCACGTTGTAAAATAAAACTGCTATCTCCTTAATAGATTCACTTGACTAATGATATTATCATATCTAAATAATGATATCACTGATCTGAATGGAGATCTCATGAATTGAGTTAAAGATTAGTCTCTATTCAAAAATTTATCAGTGTAAAATAATAGATTGGTATGTGAATCATTTACCTGAAAAATAAAAGTTGGAGGTGAGATTAAAATTATGAGCTGCTAGTAGTATTTAATTCTTTGTGATTTCAACTATTGATTGTTTTTTTGTATCAAAAATGGAGATAACAGATTAATTTACTCTTTAAGATTACTTATTATTTAGATTAATATATTTATTATTTTGGATTATTTTTTGATAAATAAGTTATATTTACTAGCTTGTTTTGTAATTAGTAAAAATAAAACATTTAATATAAACACATTTTAAATATTTGTTTGAATAAATTAACTTATCTGTTTTTGCAATTATTTGTCTATTAGTTATAAGTGCATTAATTTTTGTTTTTTTAAATTAGTCTAACACTTTTTTTATTGTTTTACTAACAACTGTAAAGTTCTGGATGTTTATTTTTGTAGTGTTAGATTTAGCTTCAAAATTTATCAATATTTAAGATCTAGCCAGACTGGACTCTGGGTGTATAGAGTAATAAGTTAGATGTCTGCTGATAATTTTGAATGTTGTGACTTTGCAAGGGGACATTTAGATTTTGTTAATTATTTGACTGTAATTTTATTTTAAAATAACGGAATGAAGAGAGAAATGTTACTTACTGATTCAGCTATGTTTATGACGATTGATTTAATGTCATTGTCAAGGAATTTATCAATATTAAGATATAAAATATGATTTTAGTTGTTTGGTTAAGATATTTAACAAAAAGTTTTTCACTTAGTTCATGTATGATTATGGCTATGTTTAGATTTGCCATTGTTTTTTAATAATGATTATTTCAAAATGTTCTAAAAAATCTCTTGATATAATTATTCATTTCAATATGTAGTCACTACATTTCCTTTTGCCTGTTATAGAACATTTCATGATGTGATACATTTGTAATGAGTTATAATTAAGTCTAATTATGGCTTTATGCTCTTTATGCCTTTATTAAGTTATGAGATTTTCCTTACATAATAATATAATGAGTTACAGTGAAAAAGAAATGTTGTGAATATATCATAGGACTCTATGAAGAGATACACAATAACAATTCTAGATATATCATGCAAATATTTTAATTAATGTCCAAAAAAACAAAAAATTATTATAAATAGTTAATATATTTAAAATAGCTTTTAAAATTGAAAAGGCCATAGAAGATAACATAAACTATAAGATAGCATTTAAAGGGAATCTTTAGAGAAATAATATTAATTCCAATTTTAAAGAAAAGAAGGAAGTGTATATGAAATCTTAATATACAATTAATTCAAATAGGCCAAAAAATATAGAAACAAAGCTGGAAAAAGGATTTAAAAAATACTGTTTAGGATAAAAAGTTACTAATTCAATATAACAATTGCACATTACAATCTGGACATGAAATAAAACAAATCAGAAATTATTAAACAAAGTTAAACAAGTTTGTTATTTAGATGAAGTTTGAAGGAAAAAGAATTGAATACAGAAATGTCATATTTCATTGGAAAAGACTTCCAAAGCTTGGATTTAATGCATGAAGAAACAATGTATTTTAATGAATATTTTAACTGTTAATTAATAGATTATAAATATATAATTTTTAGTTTTACTTATTAATTTTAGTGAAATTCATAAATTAATATTTACTATATAATTATTTTTAAATATTAATATATATTATTTAAAATTTTAATTTTTATTTTTATGCTTACATGTTGCCATTTATAAATAGATTTTTTTTATTAAATTGTGTTTAGAAAAGTTATGATTTAGAACATAATAGTAAATGAGAGCAGAAATACTGCCAAAAACTTTCCAGACTTGTAGAATAAATGTTTTTAATTGCTGTGGAATGCTGTTTATCAAGACCAGATTATTCAATAGGCATAATAGGAATGTGCCTAATGAGTCCCAAAAACAAGTTAAAAGTTGTTTAATAATTTTGTAATTAATTAATTTAAAAATGTTTTCTGTCTACAGGCTCCAATGGGTCTTATTCCTGCATTATTGTTTTTTATTATTATTTTTTTAGGAGAAACTATAGTGGCAACAAATATCTTGAACTATTAAATATAACTGCTTATACTTATTCTTATAATTCAAAGACCATACAGCACTACTAGCAGCTAAGATTAACTTTATTTAACATTACAAATGTTTTTGGCAATCCTGCCATCCTCAGGTTATGTTCCAACAGCAATCGAATACAATTTAAAAAATTTTACATAGAAGAATGTACAGTTTCCATGATAACAGAACATGTTTAATAAACATATATATGACATGTAATGTATCTCATTTTTTAAAAATATTTCCTGTAGATATTTGTGCCTATATAATAAATATATAAAAATAATAAAATATGTAACACATAAATAAATAATAAAATAGTTTCTGGGTTTCATAATGCACCAATTGCTAATGTCAAGTTTCCTTCTCGATCATATATTTCAATGGGAGGAGTGTTCCAATGTCTGCTTCTCATTTATTATGTTTTATGTTTTCTGTCTTCTTAATATTTCAGTCAATTCAGCCAGTATTGTTTGAGTCGGCACATTCAATGGTTTTGTGATTTGCGCCTTGTCCCATTTTATTTTTAGGTTAGTTTAAACAAATAGTACGATTCAAATATCTTGAATTGTACTACTTGTTATCTACTGAGAGTTACTTTACTGTTTTAGTGAAGTTTCTGGAAGTTCACTTATGATATTAATAGAGTTTGCATTGTTATTTAATATGAATTTTGAAATACATTCCTCTTATTTGTTGTTAGTGTTTCTATTCACAGAATTGGAGTCAGCACTCAAAGATTAATAGATGCTAGTACGATTTCAATTTATATCAATTCTACTTTTAGTGTCACAAAATCAGCACAATGCTTCTTTGGATATCATTTCTTATGATAGCCTGTAGGTTTTTCTAAAAGATTTTGTTACAATCAGGATTTTTGCAGAGATCTCATCATTTGTTATTTATATATGATGATTATCATGAATACTACCATCTTTAGAATTTTATATAATGTTTTTAGAAACTAGTCAATCTAGATTATTTTCATTAAAACTTGCTACAATATCAAATCAATGCAATTATAATTTTTACTTGCTCTTACCTTTGTGATTTATTTGCAAAACAAAATGATAACTTCTTTTATCCATACTTTTGAATCACCCAATATAAAGTTTAAAAGTAATAGAAATGTATTTTTTTAGTCTCTTATCTTTATATTTTCATAAATATAATATTCTGATGAAAAATACATGAAAATAATATATTCAAGTATTTAACGAATAAAAAAATTACTTTATTTTTAAAACTTTAATTTCAATTATGTTTCTATTTTTAAATACAGAGACAATTAGAAAATGACAAGGAAAATTCATTAAAATTACAAGAGGAGAAACTACTATCTGAGATGGAAAATAGAATTAAAGATATGGAAGAAAATAAAAATGCTGTTATTACAACGCTGGAGAAAAAACTAGAAGAATTAAACAAATGTCTAACAGATAAAGAAGGAGAAATTAAAGAAATTCAAGATAAATATTTATCTTCTGAAAATAAATTCAAAGAATCAACAAATAATTTAGAAGCAAAAGTACAAGAGCTAGAAAATGAAAGAACAAATCTATTTACTCAACTGGAGAAATATAAAGAAGAAAAAGATATTGAAATAAAAGAATTATTAGAAAAGCATAAAGAAATGATTTCTGAATATTCTAAAGAGAATGAGGAAGTCATCTGTAAAATAACAGAAGAATATCAGAAGACAATTGTAAGTATTTTGCCAAATATATTGATATTTACTTGAAATATCATTAAGTTATTAATAATAACAAAAAATTTCAATTTATTAATGAGAGAATATTAAAGATAATTAATAAAACTAAAGTTGATATTTTTAATGGAATAATAATGAATTAATACTTATATCAAGTGTTAAAATTATCTTATACATTAAGAATCAAAATGTATGTTTTTAATTGTTCATTTTAGCTTATTTTTAAGAATGTAAATTAAAATTTTCACTTTTCTTCTTAAAGAAATTAAGGATAAAAAGTCACAAATGTTAGCTGTGTTGTTTTGTGTGCTGTTTAATAACTTTTTGATCAATTAATAGATATTTATGAAATTTGTCATCAATGGCACAATCATCTAGAAAATCTTGATCACATAGATTTTAATTTTATGTTCTCAAATTAATTCTTTCCAGGAATTTGTTAGCTGGATAGCCATGTAATAAAGAAATGGTTTAATACTTTGAATGATCCTGGTTCAGTTCCTACTTGTTCAGATTTTTCAGGAGGATTCTGGGCCTGATCAGTTAAACCTCATTCTTCAACCTTCTTTTTTGACCCCATTGCAGGTATTAGTCAACCCATAATAGGCTCTGAAGTGGCCATTACCATATATTCCTTCGATGGCATAATTAAAACTAATTTATCATAACTTCTCTAAAAATTCTAGTTTATTTTTTATTGTTAAAGTAAAACAAAAATATTGATTTAAATCATATTTTTTGAAAAAGAAAAAACAATATTGATGGCATAATTAAAACTAATTTATCATAACTTCTCCAAAAATTCTAGTTTATTTTTTATCGTTAAAGTAAAACAAAAATATTGATTTAAATCATATTTTTTGAAAAAGAAAAAACAATAAATGTAATATATTTTTATACTATGTGCAATTTTATTATGTGAATTATAAAAACATTGAAATAATTTAAAATAATTTGAATATTTTTAAATGTTAATTTTAGCTCCTCATCATCATTTTAGCTTTTTTTTAAAAAAAATTGTAAACTAAAATTTTCACTTTTCTTTTTAAAGAAAGTAAAAATGAGAAAGTCACAAAAGATATATATTTTCAAACTACTTAATTTTTAAAATTTAAAAGTTAACTCTATAAAAAAAGAATTCTACTCTAATCAAATTAATGATTTTTCTACTTGAATATATTAAGTTAAGAATGCCATATAGGTGGTTGAAAAAGTTGCTGAGTAAAAAGTTTTCATTTTTATAGTTTTATGTTTATTTTGGAAGTAATAATTGTATTTTTTAATTATATGTTTTTATAATAAAATTTTATGTTATACAGGTAGTTTCCAATTTTATGAGTAATTTAGACCTAGAAATTGCTTGTAAAGTAAAAACTCCTAAACCAAGAATCAGTTTCTCATAAACATAATAATAAAATTAGGGGTTCTGTTTACAGTAATATAATTTGATCACAATAAAATTAAATAAAGGCCAACAAAATCAATAATTTATGATTACACAATGATATATTTATCTAAAAAATTAAATTATAACCTTTAAAATCAAGTAAATTATAATTATAAAATTATTTGTCATATAAATGTTAAAAAATTTTATTCTTCATTATTGTTGACAGATAAATAGATGAGCATTAAAACAGATGAACTACTGCCTTCGTTATTTTTATTCTATATAGTAAAGAAGTTTTATTTTTCATTATCATTAGCAGATAAGTAGACAAACTTTTATAAAGATGAACTATACTTGTCTTAGGCAAAAACTGGGAATGGAAACTATTTAATTAATATATTGATAAAAGCAGAGCACCTTACTTCTACTTTTTGGTTGTCATTTTGATTTTTCTGATTGTTTAATATATAATGGAATTTAACTTCAAATTTAGTCATACTATATTGCATAGCTACATATGCAATTTGAAATACATCTTTACGAATGTTTAACATTTATTTATTGCATTTAACACTAATATTTTAAACTTTTTTAATTTCTAAACCAAGAACTACCTGTATATGACTAAATACAGTTGTTCACAAATAACAACATTTTATAGAAAAAATGAATATTAACTAGAAATTTTTTTAATTATTTTTTCTAATAAATGTTCTTTGCTGTTAAGTGTTGTTTGTGGACTGTATTTGTAAAAGTCAAAGAAATAAGTATTATATGATGAAAAAATTGAAATCAGTTTGTTGATTATTTCATAATCAGAAATCTATATGTAAATATTGTTTCTTTTGCTGATTATGTAATTAAAAAAATTTTGTAAAGCATTAGCATACATGACTATATATAAGCATGTCCAGCAAGTATGTAGTGTTACTTGTAGTCATTATGCACCATGCAGTAATTTTGCCAGTATCATCTGTACATGTTATCACATTTACAATTGATGCAAGATGGGCATTTTCAAGTTTGTCAATTAATTTCACAACAGTTTTATATTGCTTATCTCTTCTCTAAGTATAAATAGAAATCAACTTTTTGATAATCATTCCATTTAGGAAGTGCTAAATAATTAAATGTTTTAAAAATTTAATCTTTTTATAAGATATAATCTGTATTTTGTAAAATAATACATTTGTATTTTTGTTTTAGAAATTTATATATATTTTTTGTTAAAATTATTTTTCTTTTAAAGGAAAAATTGCAAGAAGAAGTAAAAGTTCTCAATAATCAATTGGATGAATCCCTGTTAGTTGCTGAAGCAAATCAGTCTGTTGTGTCACAGAAACTTAATGATTACAAATGCCAGTTAGCAGGAAAAGAAGAAGAAGAAACTGAATTGAAACAAAAAATAGAGGAACTTCATTTGGAAAATGATAGGTTAACCAAAGAAAATTTATTATTGGAAGATCTAAAATCTGAAAAAATATTATTAAATACCAAACTAAAAGAAGAAGAAGAAAAATATAATGAAATGTTGAGAGAGAGAAATTCTTCTCTTGACAATTTAAAGAAAGAAAAAGAAGAGTTAAATCTAAAATTGAGTGAAACAGAAAGGGAAAAGCAAGAAATAAAAGCTTTCCTACAGGAAGAAATAGAAAAACTGAGAGCTGAAAAGTGTGATTTAAAAGATGAAGCAAATAAGTGGAAGTTACGTCAGGAATTATTAAATCAACAAGTTCAGCAGAAAGACCCTGAAGATATTTCTTTTTCTCTCTTGAAAGAAGAAAATAATATGTTAAAAGAACAATTGGAAGTACTTGAAAAGCAAACTTTTGGTATGAGCCATGTCGAAAATTATCAAAATCAGTTAAAAGCTGTGATAAAGAACTATGAAGAAAAATTAAAAGAAAAAGATGCAGAGACAAATAGCAAATTAAAACAGATGATTCGTGAATTTAGTAGTCAATTAGAATTAAAGGAAATTGAATGTGAAAAAACATTGTCAAATCTTATTGGTAAGTGATGATAAAATTGAGTTATAAAAACATAGCAGACTGCTTAAAATCAAATTCACATATTCTAATTTTATAAAAGTTTAATTATTTACTGGAACTAGCATTCCATTTTCAATTATATATTAGAAACTTAAAAATTTATATAATAATGAAAGCACACAATCTGGAATTAATTCTTTAGAGTTGTAACTTGCTGGAAAGAAATTAAACTTAAACATTACATTAAAATTCATATTTTTAATAAAAATTAATAATTTGAAAAAGAGTGATATTTCTGTTGCTACTTTAAATATGTTTCTTATATGATACCTCTTCTAATTCTATAAAGAAATTTTAATTTTTGGAAAATTTGACACAATAAAATAATTTAATTCTCTTTATCGAGTATGACTATCTTTAGAGGATAATTTAATTCTTTTTTATTTTCTGCTTTTGTATGAAATTTTTTCTTTTATAAAATAAATTAAATTTTAATTATTATTAAAAAAATCTTTATTTTCATAATTTTTTTAATTAATTAAATTATTATATGAAATATTAATCTTTTCCTTTAGTTAACTCCACCTTCTGTTTTTCCTACTTATTTTGTATTTGAAAAAAAATAGAATGATAAGGGAGTTTTCAAGAAATACAGGCAGTCCTAGAATTACAGTGATGATGTAATTAATATATCCTGGAATTGGTCAATGCAATTCCACAGATTCAAGTTCCTGACTCACTGGTCTAATATATGGCTAGTGCCCTTTTTAGTTTCTTTATTTTTATTAAGATAATGTATAGTGTCCTAGTAAACATTAGTAGTGAGAAATCCATAAATTTTGGTCATTTACATCTTATTACTGTTCTGAGTTGTGACAACAGGACTGAAAACTGAACCATGTCGTAAACCAAGAACAATCTGTAATGGTCTGTTTTGTATGGTTCATGATCAGCAAGCTATCAATTTCATCACACTTTTTGTTCTGATGTAATATTATTATTTGTTTTTTGGAGAAGATATTTGCCTTAATTTCAATTCAAAATGCATTTAAATATTATAATATAAATAATATAAATTATAAATATTATTTATATTATTGCATATATTCTAACTTTTGGACCATTTAATGCCATACTCTCTCTGATATCAATAATGTTAATTGATGGTCTTTACTGAACTGCAATCTAATGATTGATATTGGTTTCTCCATAAGGCTTTCTCCTTATGCTTTTTTTTTTTTTTTGTCAATATAATGAATTTTAAAATAAAGACACAAAAAGAAGAAATAATGCAAATAAATCTTTATATGCTACATTTTTGTTTTAAATGTTCAAATATAATAATTTTAGCACAGATAAATAATTATAGAAAAGTCATCACTGAAAATACACTAGAAAAAATTTAGTTTGGTATCAATTCAAATGGGAAACAAAAACTATTTAATATAACAAATTATAGAAAAATTGCACATCTTGTACAAAAATTCAACAATAATTAATTTTTTCCCTCCTCTCTCAATTTTAATATTATTTAAATAATACAAAAACTAAATTATAAAATTTCAGAAATAATAAATTTACTATGCCAGTGTGATAGCTAGGTAAACAGAACAGAATAGAGTACCAAATTACCATCACAATTATTGCCATTCAGTAATGATCTTAAATTAATCACAGAACAGTTATCATCCAAGATGTATTGTGCATCTAGGTATTAAAGAATCAAATATTTAATGAGATAAAGAAAAAGTGAACAATTACAAGCAGTTTATCTCTATTGTCACACACTAATATCAAAATAAAATCTACAACATTATTCAATTTATAAAAAACAAAATATTTGAACTATAATAATTTTAATTTTATAGTTCAATATGTAGAGAATAAAAGGAATAATAATTTTTATTATTTTAGTTTTAAGCCATTCAAATATTGTATGTTCTTTGTAGCACTAATGATAGATCTACTGTATATTAAAACTGCTGTGCTTTTCTTAGTTTTATTTTATTTCATTAATCATTTGATTCTTTAAAGCTCTAATTTGTTTTTATTTATAATATAAACCAGATAATAACCAACAGTGATCAAATTCTAAGTCAAATATGATTGTTTGTAGTATATATGTATATAAATTAATGTATTGAAAGTTAGAAAACATACTTATGAATTTTCATTGACATTTCATACATTTAATTATTAAATAAAATTATAAATTACTCTGAATCATAACAATAATTATATTTTAAATAAATTAACATATATTGTATTTCTAATTTAAATATTCATCAGAAATTTATTTAAATAATTACTTTTCTTGTTAGCAGACAAGGGACAAGACCAAGAGACAAAAATGGAAAGAGAACATCGTCATGAAGTGGCATCTCTACAACAAGAATTGTTTGAAAAGTCTTGTGCTCTGGAAGATGTGACTGAGCATTTTCAGCAATTATTAAAGGTAAGGTTTATATCTTCTAAATATAAATAATCATTGCAGATGTTAATTTTTTGAATTAGTAAATGTTACTTATTCAGGAAAAGGAGGAAGAATTGAGGGACTATAAAGAAAGATTGAAAGAATCTAAGATTCTTCAAATAAAAGAAGAAAAAAATGAAGATAAAACTAGTCAAGAATCACATAATGCTGAAGCTAATGACTGGGAAGATGGTTGGGAAGTAAGTTTCAATTATTTTATGTCAAGCTATGTTTTTGAAATAAGTTTAATCTATATTATAATTAGTCAAATGTGGCTGGCTGGAGTCCCTTTTTTGGTGAACCACTGTACCGATTTCTATAAATAGGGTATCATTAGAAAAGTCTAATTTTCGGATGTCTGCGACAACAGATATTTTTTATTTGGACAAATTTTTAGGGCCCTAGGGGCCGAATTTTTATTTTATGATAAATATTAATAGGTGGCGCTAAGTGTCAAAGAAAGGAGCAACAGACAATGTACCTGCATTACTATTATTGGATTTTTACAGAATTACTTAGCTAAAAGAATTATTACTGATTATGATACAGGATACTGTTCAGCTAACCTTTTCACACCTTATTTAACCTTTTCATTGGATGTTTTATTTTAAAGGAAATTTTATGTTGAATTTGCAGTTAAGCCTGTTCTACATCCATAATTACGATGATGATATATTACTTATCTCAAATGAAATTTGCTTATATTTTATCACACAAAGAAATTATAACCATTCATCATGCTGTAAACTACCCCTTCACAGGGGTGCAGCCCCACCCCACGGGGACCCTGGTGCCCGTGGGAGATGAAACTGGGTGCAGCCCACCAGGGAAATGAAACCGGGCCCCAAATACCCAGGTCCGTTGAGGTGGGCCCCCACCTGATAGGGGCTTCTTAATCCCTGGCAGGTGCAGCCCCACCCACAGGGCCCTCGTGGGCCCACCGGTATAAGACCAGGTCCCACGGGCCTGGGGCCCATTGGGGTGGTGCCGTCGGGGGGCAGCCTCCACGGGCCCCCGTGCAATTACTACACATTTGAACTAATGCTTTGCAAGATAAGCTATTATTATACAATATGCTGTTATATAAAGTATTATAAGTTAGATTAGATCACAACAGTATATTTCCGCTCATTTATATGAGCGGGGAATTGATCACAACAGTATATTTCTGCTCATTTATATGAGTAGGGAATTTCTAATTTCAGATGAGTAATAATATTTTAAATTTCTTTTTTATAATTTAGGATGCAGAAGATAGAACTTCTGTCACTCAACAAACAGAATCAGAAAGTCAATCTAACTTAATTTGCACAGAACATGAAGAACAGATTTCTGCTCTAAAAACTGAAAAAACAAATTTGCAGTAAGTAATATTATATATAGTGTAACTTTTTGATTCTTTAAGATCCAACCATCCAGTCTGCAGACTAGTTATCACAGTAATCAAACAACAATAAACAACGATTTCCATTTTCTTTGATATTCTATCATTCTTTTCATCTTAGTATATCCTCTTGTTCCAGAATCTTTATATAATTGCTAATGTAAGCTTTCCTGTTGTCCTTTAGCTTCCCTCAAACAAGGATCTGAGGAAAAGATTGTATGTCAGGATATGTCCATCCATTTGTCTGTTTTCTTTTTATTATTTTCAAGTTGTTTCTCGATTATCAGAGATAATTGGAGTCAGAATCACATTGGATATTGAAAAACTGAGTTAATAGAGACTTTGTCAAGAAACACTACATATTTATAATATTTTCTTCTTTATACCTATCTGTTTACACTCACAAACAGTATTAAATAGTTGCAGTTTGCATTATCTAGATTAAAATATAATTCCTAAAAATAAAAGAATAGATAATTATGAAGTGAATCCCTTCTTTTGAGATGAAAGATTACCAGCAATGTAAATGAGTTATTCACATTTCCACCATAGCTATTCCATGATTGCCTTAGCAGTGATAAGTTATCAGAAACTTCAATTAATGGAAGTATAGTTAATCAAAATTCTACTGTTTTTGTTGCTACTTTGTTACTCTGCCATGCACAAAATATACCTCATAATGATTTATATTTTATGATTTTCCTGGATATCCACTGTAAAATTTGATTATATAGAAATTATGCAAGATTCTTTTAAATAATAATCATAAATAAAATATGCTTAAAGATACTACTATAATATATACAAAATAACAAAGCTATCATGAATAATTTTGTAAAAATTTGTATGATTTTATTACTAAATCATAAGATTTTGAATAAAAATACAAATTAATCATAAAATGTTTTTTATTTTAATTTAATCCTTTTTTTTAACTAAAAAAATTATTGATGGAAAATGTTTAAAAATAAACTATTACTAAACTTTCAAATATTTTAAAAATTCTTAATTTGTTTATTATACTTTATAATAAAATTAATAATGATAACATTAAGTTCTTTAACATTCATTTAAGAAATTGTTTCAGTAAAATATCTTTAGCATTATATTTTTTTAAACTGATGAAAATTATAATCAGTTTATAATGATCATTTCAGTTTTTATCATCATTGTTATAAAAATTATTTATACTAGAATTCAATGCAAAATATTAGAAAAATAATATATGTCAATAATATACAAATAAATGTATTAATAAATGTATTATTATTGAATTAATGTAGAAAAAAAACATAAAATTTGTTAATGTTTATTCAAAAATCAATGTTTTATTCTTGAATAAACTTGAATTTATTATTATTTATAATTATTAATGTATTATTATTGAATTAATGTAGAAAAAAAACATTAACAAATTTTATGTTTATTCAAAAATCAATGTTTTATTCTTGAATAAACTTGAATTTATTATTATTTATAAAGACATGGAATAGATTTTACACTATAACTAAGCATTTTTATGGCATATTTTATACTGTTACTGACTTGATTTGCTGTTTTTCTTGTCCAATTTTTTATAATTTGAAGTACAGAAGAAGAAAATTATGTGAAATTTAATATTCTCATCATGAAATTTCTATGATACAAAAATCATAAAAATAAGTATTCAGTTCTAAACAAAATAAAAAAATTTTTATAAGTTTACTTTAAATTAAACAAATAGTTATTTATTTATTGCAAAATCCCAATTTTAGACCAAACTAGTTCTAACAAATAGTATCAATCAGTACATAAAACTAACATTGATTGAAAATAAAATAAGCAAAATCAGTTCTGATGTAGCTAACTTTAGCCAAACTTGTTGTGGAAAATTATATATAATCTGCAGAATAATAAATTTGTCACTTGATTCTTAATTAAAATTTGAATCATCAATAGATTTCTATAACTAAAGTCGTAGACATTCTGCAACTAATCAGAAGTTCTATAATCTGTTGATAATTCAAATTTTGTAAGTTTCTTATAAAAGTGAAAATTCTCCTTATAAATTTTTAATATAATAATACAAAAACAAAAATACTTCATAGCAGCATTACAAATATAAGATGCTTATTATTCAAGTGGTGTAAGTCCATTTTTCTCCAATTGGATATATGAGTTGTTAAAGTTTTTTTAATATAAAAAAACTTAGCCACATGGATGTCCATGATACTGCTACAGCGCACACTACATACCTGTAAAATTCTTTTAATGCATTTATTGAATGCCGATGCATCCACAGTGATTGTAACAGTAGTTCCAATGCACTTGCATCAGCATTATAAACTTTCACGTCTTATTAGTATCATCAATTAATCAGTCTTCAGCACTTGTTTAAGCGAAAAAATTTATATTTAATACTTGTTATTAAATAACAAGTATTAAATATAAATTTTTTAAATTTTTTCGCTTTGAAGACTGATTAATTGATAGCACTTGCATCATTTGCCCTTTCAACTTTTTTCTTCACCTCTTGTATTACAAGCCATTGCATCAAAAGTTCTCTTTCCCCTGCACTGATATAAATCAATAGAATACAATAATATTGAGATTATTTTCATTCATAGACTAATAACCAAGGCCAACTATAATGGTAATCATTACTTGTAAACAATGTTATTGTTATCTGTTGCTGGCTATGCATAGATTGCTGTTGTTGAAAAACTTGTAAATGGGTGGGAATGAATAGAAATAAGGATACTATGGCCTTCTTAGTCTGTTCAGCAATGCCACAGTCTGTGAAATATGAGTGCATCTTCTGTATCTTTTGATAGTAAAATGCATACAATTTTCACATAAGTTAAATCAGGATTGAGATACAATCTGTGTGTATTTTTATATTGAGAATAGTGACTTGTGTATTTCGGGAAACTATTAATATGCTCCTTTACTTCAGACACTATGTTACCATCAATGGCAGATGGTAGGCACTTCTCAATCTTGTTGTTTGTTCCTGGTACTGCACCCTCCCTGGTAGCTTTCAATAATCTGATGCATCTCCCATTGGATAAGTTGAATGTCCATAAGAAAAACTGCTTTCAGACATGGATAATGTCGGATTTGATTGAGAAGTAATATTTATAGGTGTATGCTTTTGGACTGTAAGTAGAATCTTTGTGATGCCTATGGTTGATAGACTTATATTTCATCAGGCCAGCAATGTAGGCATTTTGTTTGCCCCTGTCACCCATTCTCTAAAATGTTTCAAATAATTCCTGCCTGCTGGCTTGCAAAATCTGATCCACACACTTCCAAAAACATTTATAGTCCTTTTTGCTCACTGTTTTTGCTGGAATATCCTTTCTTGTTCTATTGGAATACCATTGCCCTGAATTTATGAGTTTCTTTCTTAAATTGGCTTTCCATTCAGCTAGATTTCTATTGTTTTCTACCATGAACAGTATCCTTGCCCGACTTCTATACTATCATGATTATTTCCTGACATATCACTATCCAAGCCAACTACTTCATTTTCTATGTCACTACCATCCATTGTGCAAATAGTGTAAGTCCTACAACAACAGTACACAATTTGTTTTATAAGTGCATCATATTCACAAACCAGAATATCCTTACAATTGTCATCAAACTTACATACACAAACTGTCAATTTCAAGCAGATGTTATGAATTTCAATGGTGGGTTTAAACTAAGAAATTGCAACTACCCGCACTTTGTCCCAAGACTATTTGCCATTTGGACTTGTACCACTTGTACAGGAAGCATTTTTGGATATCTGGTTATTAGTCAAGTTAGAGCTGTTATCAAAAGGCAGATGGCAATTGTACTTTTATACAACTTGTGTACCCACATAATTTATTATATGATAAAAGATTATTTATACTTTTTTTAATCAAAATTAATTTGCTTATTATATAGAAATAAGCAAATCAATTTTGATCATTTTACAATAATTTATTTTAATTGTAATATAAATCTAGTTTGGTGTATAATTATTAATAATTGAAATTAATTTTGCTGTATACAAGCATACCTCATTTTGCAAAGTTCTGAATTCTAACGAAGATCAATAATACTAATTATTGATTTTCATTATAATAATACTAAACCTAATGGTTCTAGCGACTCTGCAATCCAGAGTTTGGCCTGAGCTCAGGTCCGCGAATTCTAATGAAGATCAATATACTAATTATTGATCTTCATTATATTAATACTAAACCTAATGGTTCTAGCGACTCTGCAATCCAGAGTTTGGCCTGAGCTCAGGTCTTCTTCTAAATTCTAACTTAAATATAATTAACTTCAAAACAATCTAACAACAATTAACGTTTAACTGGCAAAACAAAACCGAAAACTTACATTTAGAAGTAGCATTTAGAATAGGTGTTAGATCGAAAACAACAAGACGATGTTAGAAACTTATACTAATAATTTGAATTTCTCAAAACAAGTTAAATAATAAAAAATATAAATTTATTAGACTCCAAAACACTTACAAAAGTGTTAATAAATGCTTTATTGAAACGATAATAAAGCAACAATCAGTTAATCAACAAAACTTGCTTAATCCAATTCAAATATCTACAATCAACTATTCACAAGAAAGAAACTTTAAATACTACTTAATTCTATTACCTCCACCACCGATACAAACTTCAAGCAAATTGTAGACCTTTACAAGAATTCTAATCTCACTTAACCAACCTTACATCGATACAATACCTCGTTGAGTCGTTGGTTGCGTTTGCTTTTATATCCGAGTGACATACAGTTTCTTGTTGCTTCATTTATATAAATACACGTAACAAGTTTGAATTTATTAGCTTACAGAATTATTGGCTTTTATATCCGAGTGACGTACAGTTTCTTGTTGCTTCATTTACATAAATACACGTAACAAGTTTGAATTTATTAGCTTACAGAATTATCAATTCATGTTATCCTCTTTATAATTTAATTATATATGTGAGGCCCGCGAAGCCCGCTAAATTAGAAACAAGCGATCTCTGACAGGCGGATAGCCTATGAGCGGCGTGTGACGAGAGCAAGGACGGGTGATGAGAGGCTGGACAGAACGGACACTGAGACTACGTTTGTAGGTACAAACATCTTCTTTTATTGGAGAGAGATATTTTCTACATATATCATGCCCGACAATTTAAGTCGGAGGACAAATACCTCGGGTTAAACAGGAATTCCTCCACAGAGTTGTTCTTAGCAGGACGGTGCACACTGGACGGGTTTGTAGGAGGTTCTCCGAGATTCGGTGATCGGTGAGCTCGTCACAACGTGGTCGGTGTGTTGGTCGGAGATGTGGAACAAC